>CM021100.1:800431582-800467186 GCA_007115665.2 Sequoiadendron giganteum
AAAGCTTAGCTGGAAAAAAACCAACAAGGTGAATATATCATGATACCACGAGGAACTAGGACCAATGATTTTACACACAAATTCAAATTCAAGTATTTTGAAAGCTAGCATGAGAAGTTGTTCTACCAAGAATTCACATTAAAGGAAATTGTGTGGCATATCTAACAATGATCCAATTATTTCTATAGCATCTTCTACTCAATTGTTCATGCGAGGTATTTGCTCAAAATTTATATCAATGAAAAAGTCCTTAAGACTTTCCACCATCTTCTTGTAAGGAGTAAGCTTATCATCCTTGGTTTGGTAGTCCTCATTGACTTGATTGAAAATTAGTTTTGAGTCTTCATAGACCTTTAACTCCTGTATCTACCATTGAACTGCTATCCTTCGACATATTATTAGGGCTTCATAATCAGTGATATTGTTAGTACATAGAAATGATAGCCGATATAACTAGAATATAATCACTTTGAGGGGTGATAAAGATAATAATCACCCCTGCTCCATGTTGGGTAAAAAATCCATCAAATTATATTTTCCATTGACCTATTGTATTGACAAGGAACACTGATTCATCAAGAAATTTAGATATCAAAGGATTCTCTACATAGATAGGTGCTTCTACTAGTTGGTTTGTGATCACCTATCCTTTGATTTCCTTGCACTCTATGTACTCTATGTCAAATTTAGTTAAGAACTTACCCATTTTTCCATTCGCCCATTGAGAGTTTCTTTGGATAACAAGTATTTCAATGGGTCGATCTTTGCAATAAACTTGATTCAATGCAACAACATGTAATGTTTGAAGTTTTGTGAAATAAAAACCACCACTAAGCATGCTTTCTCCATGGATGAGTAATTAATTTCATATCCTACAAAGGTCCTACTGATGTAATAGATGGCTCTTTCTTTTCCATTTTCATCATGTTGTGCTAGAAGAACACATAGTGTTGCTAATGTTGCTGAGATATATAGGATCAATGGCTTGTTTGGTATCATAGTAATGAGCACTAGAGGTGTCAATAGGCAGTTCTTGATCTTCTAGAAGGATTTATCACACTTCTAATCACACTTATAAGTTATTCCTTTATGGAGAAGATGCGAAAGGGTGAATTTTGTCTGATAATTTTGCTATGAACCTTCTAATGGACTACAACCTTCCTTGTAAGCCTCTCATCTACTTCAATTTTTGTGGAGGTTCCATGTCTAGGATGTCTTTCACTTTTTTATTATTTATCTCTATTCCCCTTTGTGACATGATGTAGCCAAGAATTTTCCCTGATGTAACCTTAAAGACACACTTTCTCGGGTTCAACTGCACCTTATACTCTTCAAGCATGTTGAAGATGGGTCCTAATACTTCTATGTACTCGCTCCTTTTCTCTGACTTGGCCAAAATATCATCCACATAGTCTTTCACTATTTTTGGATCATACCATGAAAGATGAGGGTCATTTCTCTTTGATAGGTCACTCCTATGTTCTTTAGCCCAAATGGCATCATTTTCCAACATGTTCCCCATGGACAAGTGAATTCCATTTTGTGTTGATCCTCCTTAGAGACCATGATTTGATTATAGGTTGAAGAACCATCCATGAGTGATAGCATTTCATGTTTAGCTATTAAATAAATGTTGATGTCGATGTTAGGAAGAGGGAAATCATCCTTTGGGCATGCTTTGTTTTAGTCCTTGAAATTTGTGCATATTTTGATGCCCCCAGTGGGCTTGGATACTAGTCCCAGTTTGGAAACCCACTCAGGATAATCAATCAATCAAAAAAAATTGATTTCAAGAATATTTTGTAACTCATATTTTACCAAGAGTGTTATTTGAGGGTGCTTCTTTCTCAATTTCTACTTTACTAGTTTAGCTTCAGGATAGACTATTAAATGATACACAACCAATTTTGGATCAAGCCCGAGAGTATCTGTGTATGACCATGAAAAGTTGGATCTTCACTCTTTTAGGAATGCTATTACGTTTTTGTATTCTTCATCCAACAAAGATTTGACATAGAAAGTTATTTTGGGTGTCTCTTATGTGCCTACATTTACTGGAGTATCCTTCTCTACTAACGTTGTTGACTTTTTTGGATGCATTGCACTAAGGTGGAGATTGAATCCTTCATCCTTGGGTACCTTAGAGAGGTTTTCACCTTTGGATGTTTCCTTTATTTTTTACTATTTTAGGATTAGAAACTACCACAATGTGATTTTCACTCAAAGATCTACATGTTATTTGCATTTCATCAATTTTACGATTGAAGTATTCAATTAACTCCTCGTAGTATTCATGTGTTTCTATATCTATATCAAAACCAAACTTGTGATCTCCCCATGGTAATTCACTATGGATTCCCATGAATTATGAGATTGCTTCATCATTTTTGAATAAATCTAGAATCAATGGTCCTTGTTGGTCCTAGTCAATGAGTTGTGGGTGTACTAGGCTTATTTCAGTGGTTTGGTCATTTGGGGTGAATGATGTTGTGGATATCATGAAGAGATAGTTATTCTCAAATAGGTCAGCAACATCGAGGGGGAAATCATCTAGGGTAGTATCACATGATGTGGGTAACCAAAAGGAAGCCTCAACCCATTTAGTAGAAGTACCTTGGCCAATAAGGGTAACTGTGGTAGTAGTACATCTTTCACCAATATTCTTTGGACGTATCTCAAGAACGATGGGTTCTAATAACTCAATTTCATTTTAACCCAGTTTCTCATTCTTGTTGTACCCATATCCCTTCATTAGTTGCAAGCCTTTATTGTCATCTTCCATTGGAAGAACGGGCATGGGTCGATCATCTTGATAGAGTAGTTTAGAGACATTGTCCTCATTGGCATATTCTTTGTTCAAATCCCCCACTTGGTGAAGGTCATAGATGCCATTGCTAATGTTTCAGCCACTTTGTTAATAGGTACAGGTTTCCCATGATATTTGGGAGAAAGAGGTACCTATCCCAACACAAAAGTGTTCTTCATTAGTTTATAATCTCCACAACCATCATCCTATATCACTACTTTGATGTTGGGAATGTTGTGCACAATGGGTGTTTTTGTTTCTGAGGCAGATTCAAGGGATGATGGGTCAACAAATGAGGAGGGTGTAGGCCCTTCATCATTTTTAGGTATTTGAGGTATTTTGTAAAGCTTGGCCTCAAGGTTTTTGCAGTAGCAAAAAGGCTTAGGATCTCCATGGATGGTAACTTTTCTTTCCTTAAAAGAAAACTTAGCACATTGGTGATAGGTTGAAGCTACATCTTTTAAGGCATGAATCTAGGGTTGAACAAGAAAAATGTTGTAGGGGAGATCAATATCTAACACTTGGCATGTAGTCTCAGCAATGATAGGTTCCACTTGGATGGGTAGTGTGATGATGCCTTGTGATACCAGCTCTTGATCGACATATGCTTTGATGGTTATAATATTTTCTTTATTAATATCATCCTATAAATAACCAAAGTTTTTGACCAATTGAAGGGTGCAAATTTTTAGACCAACACCCCAATCTACTAAGAATATTTTAACCTTGTTCTTATAAAACATTACCTCAAGGTTTAAAGCATGATTATGAGATGGTTACGATGGAAGGTCTTGTTCGAAGAAGGTGAGAAGATAAGGGATAGTGATATTCCCTACCATAGCTTGAAAATTATTTGTATTTATATCCTCAATGATGGATGATGTGGATAAAGTTTTCTCTAAGATTTCCCTATGTGTGGGGGATAGCCTCAATAGTTCCAAGATTGAGATATGTGCGGGGGTCTTCTTAATTTGATCGAGGAGACTGTATTTCCTAGGGTTTGATGTTGGCAATGTAGGTTGTGCCCTAGGTTGGGATGAAGCTCCTTGGATGTTAACCTTGCCATATCACATGGTGACTCCATAGTCTATACTAGGCCCTTTGATAGTGACAACAATGATGGCATTGTCACAAGAGGCAACTACATAGGAATAGAGATGTTGTGATCCACCATGGGGTTGTTGTATATCTTAATTTCCTGGTTATTGGCTAGTACTTTGACATATATGTCTCCATTCTTGATAAGATCTTCAATGACATTATTCAATTCCATGCAGTTAGATGTTTTGTGTCCTTTGATTTTCTGAAAGTCACAAAGATCATTTTCGTTGTACCAGGGTGGTTTATTGTGTGGTTCTTGGTAGTTTTGGAAATTGGGAAGCATTATCAAGTTTGACTCTACCAATTTCTTCAAGATAGTTTCAATAGGTTCCAATAGTTGTGTGTATTTGTGTTTTGGATAGTTGTTCCTATTGGGGGTTCGTCTTTGTTATGTTTCAGTGTTATTGATTTTTTATTTTGTGGTGATTTTTTTTGTTGTATGGTTGGTTGAGAATTAGTCATATGATTGGTGTTTTTCCTAGGAGCACTTAGAACAACCTTAGCGTTTACCATGTCGTTATTCGTCACATTCATGTTCTTAGCCAAAACTCGAGGAATGTCATTTGAAGTAGTTGATGGGTGGTTGTATTTGTATACTTAGGTATTTCCCTGTGAGATTAGAGTTCACTCAATGTTGAGGGCTCGAGGGACAAGCTCACCATAGGTGGTAATGCATTGCATTTTTAAGTGGAAGGATATATCTTGATCGACATTTGTGATGATAATCCCCACTTGTTGTTCATTGGGAATGGGCCACTTTCTTTTACTAGCTCTTTGTCTCCATCATTGCAAGAAACTGGAAAAATATTCTCCTTTGTTTTGATCGAGAGTGTAAAAATATTCTAGGTTGACATCCATGTCAAGGTTGAAGGAGAAGTGATCTATGAATTTATTGATGATTTCTTGGAAGGTCTTGATACTTCGAGGCAACTAAGAAAACCAATCGATGGTTGGTTCTGTCAAGCTTCATGGAAAGAGGAACATCAAATAGGAACCATTAAAGGCAACCTCCATACACATGAAATTAATTATTTGACATGACCCAACATATTTCCTTTCCCTTTCTATTTATAAAATTTGGGGACCTCAAAACTGGGAGGGAATGGTACCATTGCAATGTTTACATTGAATGGATATGGACATAGGTTTTGTTGTGTATGGGAATTCTTTGTCTTTCCCATTTGGTTGTCCTGCATTTTTTGCATTAACACCTTGAGTTGTGATGCTACATCATTTTTTAGTGTTGTTGGAGGAACAAGTTGCATATTATGGGAGGGCGGATGGATTGTATGTGGTATTTTGATATGATGGGGTGTTGTATGGTGTGTATGGTGGTGTAGGATATTATGAAGGTGATGGTGGTCGAGGCATATATGTTCCTAACATATTTGTGTTGGTGATGTTTTGTTGAGGGTTATAGTATAAACCCTATTGTTGTTGTTGTTGCGCAAAAACTTTCTATTGGGCTAACAAGGCATGTTTTTCTTTTTGGGCTACTAGGACTGCTTGTTGGGCTTGTTGTTTTTGTTGTGCTACTAAAGTTTCTTGTTGTTGTTGTTGGGCAACTAGGGCTTGTTATTGGGCTTGTTTTTGTGGTTTTACTTCTAAGGCTACTTGTTGGGCTTGTTGTTGGGCTTGTTTTTGTTGTTATACTACTAAGGCTTCTTGTTGGGCTTGTTGTTGTTATTGTGCTTCTAAGGCTGCTTGTTGGGGTTGGTGTTGTTGCTATGCTACTAAGGCTACTCATTGTTGTTGTTGTTGTTATTTATGTGCTTCTAAGGCTACTTGTTTTTGTTGTTGTGTTGCTAGGGATGATTGTTGGGTTTTTTTTTGCATGGCTTGTATATGAGCTTGGTGTGCTTGCTATAAGGCTAGAGCATGTGCTTGCAATGTATGATAGGTTGGTTGTTGGGACATCTACGATGAGTTTTGGGTGTTTTTTATTTGAGTGGGTTGTGGGTTGTTCTTCAAAGGTTGGGGGTTCCCTTGGTTTAAATTCCTTGCAAGATGGTAGATTGGGATGGAGGAATGTAAGTTTGAGGTCCCATTTGATTTTGCATTACATCAGAGACCAATGGTAAACATGATGATAGTGTCATTTGGTATTGCGATAGTAATGTCACATTCAGACCTTGTGATTGATTGAAAGGGTTCCTTTGACCAATGGTTAGGGGTTTTCCCTTATTTTAATTGAGGTGGGACCAAAGTATTACCTTGGTTGGTGGGATTTGTAACCAAGGTGTCATTTTGATTTTAGTTGATGATAGATGGGATGGATGTGTTTTGTGAAACCAATGGGATGGATGATCCAATAGGGTGTTTGGATAAATATGTCCTTGTTTGTGTTAAGGGTTGATTTTTCATAAGGGTGTTGACATACCCTTGTTGGTCTATTTGAGAAACTTCATCCTCACTACCTTGCATGATGTTGGGCATACTTGTGGTACTTGTCGGCATGGATAAAGATGGTTGCACTCAAAATGTTGAGGTCATCATGGAGTGACAGAGTGTAAGTGGTTTATGTGGATGTAGGGGGTACTCAGGGATGGTAGGAGAACTAAAGGTAGGTGTCCAAGTGTTTTCTTGGGGAGGATTTTGATTCAGAGTACCCACAAGTGTGTTTCTTGAAAAAGGAAGAGTGTGGCCAAATTCTTTAGCAAGACTAGTCACAAGAATAGGATTTTGTGTTTGATTTGGCCCTAGTGATGAAGTTACTAGATGTGTCGATGAGTTTAAACCTTGTAACAAGATCTGGGCAGAAAAAGATGGGGGAATTAAAGATATTTTCTTTGAGGCTTGACGTTCTTGCTTATACTCAAGGATTTATTCTTTAGTAAGCTTAAATGGATTATTTATAACATCTTCTACCTCATATGGTCCCTCTAGATTTTGGGGTTGTTGTGATTGGGTAGAATGACTTCTTGGATCAAATTCTTGCAAGTTGGTATCACTTGTGGTAGAAGGGACTTTAGTGTTCTCCATGATTCTCTTATGTTGTAATCTTTTTGTTACCATAAATTGTGGGTCACCTATGGGAGAGTTGTGTTGGGATTTGTAATGTTTAAACTCTCTAGTTGACTAAAATTTAGGTAAGAGGGCCACTATAAGTCATTTTTGAGCAATTATGTGAGTGGGAGATGAAAAGATTAATGATATGGGGAGTGATCTTTGCAAAATTTTGGGACACCACTTTTGACTATAGGTTTGATGTTTGATGTTTGGATAAAATATTTTTAATTAACTTGTGAATATTTAAGGTAGACTTGTGACCTTCAAGATAAACTAGTCCAAAAAATGATAACCAAATCAACTAAGTGCATGTAAAAGGATCCATTTCACACACAACATAGCTAAGTTAGGGAATGGGTTTGATGATGTCTAATTCAAAAAGTGTTGGTGTTTCCAAAATTTTCTAAATTTTGGTGAAGTGAAGTGGGAAATATGATGAGGGGTGGATGAAATGTTTGACCCAAAATGTTAACCTAGATTGAACCTTTCATGTTGCAAGACCAAGGTAGTGATAAAAATGCTTTACCCTATGAGTAGCTCAACCCAAAAGATCCATGTTGACTTTAAATAAGAGGGAAAATTTGGACATATAGATCTAGTTCGTTCAACAAGGGGTGAGAATAAAAATTCCTTAACAAGATGTCCCTATTTTGGTAAAGCTTTAAGGCTCATTTTCTGATAAACCTTAAACTATGATGTCTCTTTTTAAAAGGATGGAATGTGGATATTTGTTTAGGGATTTTGATTTTGTGTGAGATAATGAGGACCAACACATGTATGGAGTTTACTTATTCATTTGTTTCTAGAATTTTCTATTTTTGAAAAGAGGATATTTATTGCCATGTAGGAGGTGGTAATACAAGCCTTTTGGCCACAATATCATCTTTTTCCTCTTATTTGTAAAAGATGTTTATTGTATTTCTCCACTAGTTTATTGTTTCTTTTGTATCAAATGTGAAGCTCCTCAAACTACTGATTATGTCTATTTATTCTCCTTCAATCAACTGAAATTTTGGTTGTTGAAGTGGAGTGATTGGATGCCAAATAGTCATAAGGTGAGAGATCAAGCACATATATGTGGTTCAATTTGTGATCTTATCTTTATTAATGAGTTCCTTTTTACCACAAAAACTTGTCTTGCTTTAGTTTCAAACTAAATGTCTATGTTAAAAACACCATTCATTTCACAAGGTCCATTTTGTGAAAATCATGAAGTTTAGAGCCATATTCATGAAGGCTTTCTAAAGGGTATCCATGCTTAAACCATAGGGTTTAAAATTTTGAGAAAATTGTTTGATGTTTGTTTGTAATGTTTTGGAACCAACCAAGTATCAAACTGAATCACAAGAATTTACAATCCTAGCTCAAGTGGGTGCATATTTATTAGTAGGCTTACCATTATCCCCTAAGAGATTATTAATCCACAAAGATTCAATGGAAAAATAGGCTATGTCAAGGAAATGTAACATCTTGGCATGCCAAGCAAAAGAGTCCCTTTTGTATTTTCTTTATTACCTCAACAAACAACTAGACATGGTAAGTAAGTTCTTGGAAAGGTGTTATTCCAATGCACTACCCTTAAATACACTTCAAAGGTGAAATTGGTGAACCACTAATAACAAGTTTCTTAATCAAAGCTTTCAGGATAAACTAGTGCCTATAGATGTGGTGATTCACTCAATTAAGAGGCCTCCCAACCCTTAGAAACATCTAAGGGCTTTGACATATCACAAAAATACTAGGGGATACATTCGTTAATATAAGACAACAACACTAGCTGGTTAATGACTTTAGTCACACCAATTTACTTATATAGCAGGCCAAAATGAAAGCACCACTTGGGTTGTTCCTTCTCAAAATTTGGGAGGTAGGCCCTCTAAAGGTAACACAAATTGTGAATCTTAAAATGCTTTTAATCACCCAAGATTGCAAAGAGGAGAAAAGGGAGAGGATAGGCGCTTCAAAGAAGAAAATGTATACTTATGTGCTTTTCTTCACCCAAGATCCCACGAAGCACAAGGTGAGAGGATACACATAACAAATGCATGCAAGAAAATCAAACACGCATTTATTTTAATCTTGAAAAAAATAATCAGTTCGTTTTAAGCACCAAATTGAAGTGTTGGGATTGTTTTGTTCAATTTTAAACTTGATATTGCAAAATGAGGATATGTTGGGTTCAATTCTAACCAAATTTGAATGTTAATTTAAACCCAAAGGAAATCTAGTTGGTCCTAAAACATGAAGTAAAGCATCATAAAATGGGTTATAATTGCTTCATAAGTGTAAAAAAACTTGTTATAATATATAATGAAATGACGTTATGCTCCTCCACTTCAAATTTTATTGCCCAAACCTATAAAACTAGTTAGCCTCAAAAACAAAAACCAAAAGTCAGTGACATGTTAGAAACTGGATGAAATCAAAAAATTAAAGCACATGATGTCAAATTTTAGTTTCTATTTTTTTACTAGTAAATAGTGACGTTGAAATCAATTACATCATTGCATTTCATCATATGCTTTTCCCTATAGCAAGTGTGTCACTATATTGAAAAATTAGATGTGTCACTCTACAGTAACCAGTGACATCAATAGCGTCGCCAAATCAAATGTGTCACTATAATAAAATTCATCGTGGAATGAAAAATAAGTTTAGTGTCGCTATTTTAATCATGCAGTAATGAAATTAAATCAAGTCTCACTAAATTAATTATGTGTCATTGTTTTCAAACCCAAGTATGTCATTGTATAGTGATGCATCCTATATGCATCACTGAATTTGATGAAGTGCGTCGTTGAACCTGCAAACACAAGAAAACATGAATCTAAAGATAAATTTGCCAGATTTGATTAGTAGAGCCCTCCTTCTAGTACCAAAATGTGAGAAATGACATAGTATAGGTTAATTACACTTGATCCATATGGATTCAAGGCATACATGATCCACTAAGCATCAATCCCAATAAGATACTCAATGTAAACAAAGAGAAGAAGCCATTAAAACTAACATTCTAAAACACAAAAGCTTGACAAACATCTACTCTAAGACATTGAAACTTATCCTATTGGTGGAGTGGTGTCACATTGATGTGAAATGGTGACCCTTTCCCAATCCCTTGGATAATATGAGCCTTTCCAGTTGATTTTATTTATTAAAATTGATGGGAACTAGTAGAAAATATAAACGAAAGCATGATGAAAGCTAGATTAACATGATAAAAGCTAATCTTGATGATTGATTTAAATTTATTCAAATCTATTCTAAATGTGTACAAGATTCAAATATTCAAGCCTTATATTAAAAAATATACTAAATGAATGCAACTAAGTTACTATGGAAGCCATTAATGGATGCTAGGCTAACAATGCATAAAAATTAACCTAAAATGCTTATCAAATAAAAAAAATGAGTGCAAATGGATGTGAGTTTCAACATCATATGTTTTCTCTAAAAATGTGGATTCCTATTCAATAGATGCAAACTCTTTATTTAGAATAGGCAAAAAGAAATCGATGGTCAAGATTGAAAGAATTAATGAATGATCAAGATGGAAAGAAGATGGAGGAATAGATCATGGAGTCCCATCAAGGGTTGAGAACGCAAGTTGATATTTAATCAAGGGCTCACAATCATGCAAAGCACACTTTCAAAACTTGCTCAAGAATTTTGTTGAAAGTTTGTTACAGAGAAGAATATTCCCTTCTTTGAATGAGTGAAGAGGGAGAATTTTCTCAAAGAAAATTCTCATGCAAGTGGATGAGGAAAATTATCATTTAGCAAATTAAAACAAAGTTTCAATGTTCAAAGGGGATGAATATTCCATGAGAATATTCCCTTTTGGAGTAATTTGACATTTAGCATTAAATAATTTATTTATTTAATGAAAGGGGTGGGATTAGGATATATAATTAAATAACTAGGATAGCTAGGATTTATTTAATTAAATAAGAAGACATAAGAAGGCTAATTAAATAATTTGCATTTATTCGATTAGATAGGAGAAAGGTGAATATGACAAAAAGTGAATTAACCTAATTAGGTGAATTAGATTAATAGATAAAAATGATGCATTTAATTAAATAACTAGGTTAATTTAATCAAATAAGAAGAAAAATGATGGATTTTAGGATGAAATGATGTTAGTATACCAGATGTTAGTGTGTAATACCCTTCAGGACATTTTAAGTGTCTACAAATGTATTTAACAAAAAATAATGAAAAAATATCCTTGCCCTAGATATTGATGTTACAAATGTATATTTTAAAAATTAGAATTTTATCCTTTCTAGAAAAAAATTATGTTTGACGATATTGAAATGAAGGAAAATGTAGGTGGATGGGTGAAATAGGAAGACCTAGAAATGAGGAACCTATGCCAAAAAGGCTAAAAAAGGGGTGTCCTAATCAAAAACCCACCTTTTCCTATTTCATTATGAAGAACGATAGTGCCACACGAGGGGTATTAGTAGGATCATGATGGGCCAAAAAGTGGTGATATCTAAGTGATATGATGACCCATGTGGCTGACAACATTTTTTTTACCCAAAATTGATGAAACGAAAAGGGTTTTTGAAGGAGATTCTCAACTTTCCACCAATATAAATTATGCTTTACTTTGAATTTAATAAATAATTATTATTCATTTTCTATTTGAATTACGACTAAAGTCCTAATTGATAGGTTGATTGAAAAACATCTATAACTTTCAAACGGTATCACATTTTTTGAATCTGAAACATGAGTCACATTCTATGCTTTGCATACTATAGGATTAAAAAAAAATTGAATTTCATGAAGTTTTGACCAAGTTAAGGTGGTTAGACATACGAGTTTTTATGTTTTTTAAAATTTGTAATAAAAAAATCATAATTAATTATTTACTTGGAAACAAATTACAAAAATCTATGCATCACATTGGGACATGAGTCCCCTACTTATATCTAAAATCATGAAAAAATATTATCATTTTATTGTGGTTAGGGTGGTCAGACAGACACCTACTTCTTATTTTTTTCCCTAAAATTTAAGTACTACTGCATTGAATTTTCAAATTTTCACCCAATAGATTTTGTTTTTTTTTTTAAATAAGCCTAGTAGTTTAGAAACTACATCAATTTCTTACAAATTCTATTGTTACATATTTTTGAAATAATATAGATAACTTATTCAAGATTTTACGTCAAGTTGCCTAACTCTGATTTTCTGAATTTTATTGCCACTTAAGGGCCTATTTTTTCCATTATGATCCTACACATACCCAGAGATTAGAATTGACTTACAACCCTTAGGTGAGTCAAATCCAATTTTTTGTACACTATGGGATCTCTTCCTCCTTATGATAGAAAAGTGTAAAATATGACTAAAATGCACATTAGGGAGATAAACTAAAAACACTAAATGAACTCAATTATGCAATGCAAGACTTGAAATGTGAATTTAAAGAATAATACTAATAGAAATTATAATTTGAAGGTAGATCTGAGTGTTGTAGGATGATATATCAACCCAAAAAAAATTATTTGAAGAAAATTGTAGCAGGACACATTAGCCAAATCTAGACACCCTAATATATGACTGAAAGGCACTTTTGGGAGATGAATAAAAGTGCATTAATGATCTAATAACTAAGATCTACCAATCAGAATGCAAATTATTATGATGATACTACTAGAAAAAATTATTAATTAGTAGATCTAAAAAGGTTAAGATGATTTGTATCTTCATCCAAAAGTGTCACACAGGCATCCTATTCTGGTGAATGTGTCCTTGTAACTTTTTCTAAAAATTATTTTTGCAATCCTATAATATTGGATCTATGTCTCTTATTTCTCCATGTTTTATTGTTAGAAGGCTGAAAACAAATTTTGCAAATGAATTTTCATGTCTTGACAACTTCAAATGACAACTTTTCACTTTTGATCCAATTTCACTCTACCTTCACCAATAAATCTGCAAACACACAAAGAGGATAAAAATGGGTTTTTTTAGTGTATAAGGGTTTATCTTGGTCAAAGCCTAGTTTGGTAATTAAACCTTGATAATGAAATGAAATCATAAATGGAAGGAATGATGAATGAACATTAGCTTGTTGCAACTCATGAGACAAACCCTTTAATGGCTACCCTTAGAGAACTAAAGTCTAGCACACCACTCTTAAGATTAGATCTCGCATGAAATGACTTGATTGGATGCTTAATTTGATGCTTGAAAACTTGAAACCTACATCACAATGTTAGCTCCAAAGACATGTATGAATGCAAATAACTTTGACATGATGATCTTGATCTGGATTTTTGTCGTAGATGACTGATAATTATTCTCTCCAATGCTCTTGAAAACAATCTTTTCTCTTGTGAAAGTTCCCTTAATGCGAGATGTTTTGAATTGATTAAAAAACTAGGTATTTATAGGTATTTTTCTAATTTCTCAACAATTAAAATTCAAAAGATGACAATTGCAACTTGAATTTGAATCATAAATATATCATTGAAAACATATTAAAAATTGGGACCTAGGACTTAAGGAGGACTCATTTGTGACCCCTTTCAGAAAATGAAATTGATTAAGATTTTAAATACATAATTAGGTCAATTAGAGGCTTGATTAATTCTAATTAATTAAGGGGATGCAAACATTGTGAAAATGTAAAGGTGTACATTTTCCAACACTATAGACATAAATGATACTTTCTAAAAATGTTTTTGATTAATAGGGAAAGTGGATTCTTTATAGGACATCACTTTTCTCCAACTAATCATTGAAGAATGTCCTAGGGTCCCAAATTGTATTGACTATCAACCCAAAGGTGATTCAATTGTCAACAAGGGAGACCTACGATAGTTTCCTTTAGGCTTTGAAGGGTTCACTAACAAGAAAAATCTTGGAAAAGACAACTTGATGTTCAACTCAAAAAACCTATTAATGCAAGCCAAACAATGAGTGCAAATGACAAAATTAAGTAACAAGAAGTTAGGTTGTATGTACCTAGGAAGTCTGGAAATGTTATAAGGATTCTAGATATGTAGAATTGTTGTCAAAAAATGTTGAGGAGGACTAAGATGTCCTTACTCTTGTCTTAGTCCAACTACTATTTTTCAAGGCAGATGCAAAATCTTCAAATGTTAGAACTGGATCTAAAGGAATCTCTGAAAATACCTCTAGGAGGACTAAGACGCCCTTACTATTGTCTTAGTCCTGATCTGAATTTCAATAATTTTGGAAGATGATCCTAAGGTTCAATTTTTGCAACCCCTTCCCCTCAAATCTTAGGTCTTGAAACTTCTAGATCTAGCCTGTAGGTGACTTTCCATGAAGATGAAAAATTTGCAATGCAACTTTACAACTTTTCACTTCAAATGATCTTCAAGTCTTCAACCTAAATCTGTAAACACAAAAATGCAAGAGAGGAAAAAAATTGATTATTAGTAAATGGGGGTTCCCTTAGTCAAACGCCTTGTTAGTAATTAAACCTTGGAATGAAATGAAATGAAAGGAAGCGAAGAATGAAAAAGTGCTATGTTGCAACTCACCAAACCCTTGTTATGAAATCTACAAACTTGTGTGAAGTGGCTAGTTTTAATGTAGATATTTAATTGGATGAATTCTTGATAACTCTTGACTTCAATTGCTTGATTGAATCAAAACCCTACATCACAAATGTTAGCTCAAAAACACACATGAAATAAAATATCTTTGACATGATACTTGAAACTTGATGAATTTCTCTTGAATTCTCTTGTAAACTCCAATTTTCTATTATGAATGCTCTCACAAAAGTATAAGGTAAAAATGAGTGAAATAACCTTGTTGTAATGAAGATTTTTGTACCACCTAGGGTTCTCTAACACTTCTAAGGTTTTTCACCTAAAAGGAGAGAGGGATACCAAAATGGAAATGTTACATTCAAGATTAATGTAAATGTGGTGTAAGTATGTTGTAAATATGTCTAAATGGAAGGATCTAGATGTTGTAAGTTGATAAAAACTATTTACTAATGATGCAAAACCTAAGAAATGAGCTATGTTTGAAAACACATTAAGATATGCAAACATAAACTAAATGACTTATAAAATATTATCAGGGATAACTTTAAGAAACCCCCCTCGGCGAAGGTGTAAAATCCTGGTGAATCCTTCCTTTTTTTTGAAAAAAATATTAATTTTCTTGGTGAATCTATACACATTATTAAAAAAAATTATAAAATCCTAGTGAATCTTAATGAATAATTGGTAAAAATAATAATAACACTAGAGAATCCTAGTGAATAATCACTAAAAAGATTAATTACAATGGCTAATCTCTCCTTTAAAAATTTGCTTAGTTGATCGACGCAGTTCCCCCATATTTTTTTGTTTATTGTAATGTTGAAGTAGGGTCCCGGGGGCAACAGCCACCGGCGGGGTCAAGGGGAAACACCCCTTGTAGGGGTCAATGGGCCAGAGCCCCCTTCTGGGGGTCAAGAGGGCAACGCGCCCTCACGAGGTCGCATTTTTTAAAAATATCATTTTAAAAGTAAGACTGAATGAAAACTGAAAAAGTTACCATTGATTAGGTTTTTAATCGGATGGTTGTGAGTTGATTCCATGGCCTAATACACATGTGCCTTTTCAAAGGCTTGCTGAGGCCCAAAACAAATTTTGGGCCTTAGCAAGCCTTTGAAAAGGCACATGTGTATTAGGTTGTGGAATCAACTCACAACCATTTGATTAAAAAGCTAATCAATGGAAATAGATAAAATCCATATTCAAGGCTAAACTATCCCTAAAATTAAATAGTATTTTATTATTAGTGGTGATATTACCCCAAAATTGATCAGACGAATATAATTAATATTTTTAATTATGGTATAAACTATTGGCAAATAATTTCCAATGACGCATCATTTACATGGTGAATTAATCGAGATGAAATTAATTTTTTGTAAAAACCTAGTGATTAAGTCTCCTTTTTACCTTACACTATTCGCCATTTTTGGAGGTCCCGATTTCTATTATTCGCCAATTGCCGAAGATTCACCACTAAAGTTTTCCTTGAAGATTATGAAATAAAATAGAAAAATGTAAATCTGAATGTGTGCACCTAGGAGTGAGTTGCAGACTAGAAAAGAGATTGGAAATGCTGTTGAATCTAGAATTTTGGTCTACTAGGACACTTCCACCAAGTTGGGTGACTAAGTCCCAGCTCTGGAAAAATGCACTGAAGCCCGTTTCAACCAAAGGGGTATCCAAATCTACAGAAAACCAAAAATTATGCATAGTGGGACTAAGTCACCACTAATGGTGACTTAGTCCACTTTGGCTTTTCTGAAAGTCCGAAAGTGGAAACGGAAGCCCTCAATCTACACTTTTTTCTTCTCCAAGTACCCGGATATGAAACTTTGGTTTTCGACACTATAAGAGACTTTTAGTGGATGTTTTTCCCTAGACAAGAAGGAGGTGTCTTAAACAAGCTTTCAATCCATTCTTCAATGATTTCCAAGCCCTCAAAGTACCTAAATCTGCAAACACATAAGGAGAGAAAGATAAATGTTGATTGTTAGGGATTGGGGGTTTGCCTTGGTCAAACCCCTTTTAGATAATTAAACAAAAATGATGAATTAATGTAATGAAACATAAAATGATGGATTTAGTACCTTGTCATGAAGATATATATTGAGTTTCTGCAACAATGGTTGATGATTCAACCCTTGAATGTCTTGGAAGGATGTCTTGATGACTTAGAATGCTCAAACCCTAGCTTTCTTGAGAAGATTAGTGAATGAATGCATTAACCAACTAGTTAGATAGGGTGAAAATGAGGGAAAAACTCTTTATTTATACATTTTATGCCCTAATTTCCTGAAAATACCACATCACAGACTGACCTTAGGGTTTAGGAGACAATATCCCACCAAAATTAAGTGGTTGTCAGGAATTAAAAGGTGATTAATGATGTTTGACAGGATTTTCTTTTGAAGCACACTTTAGTAGGACCAATAAGTGTATTAAGTGGTCATATTATCATAAGAAAGGGTTGATTTACTAATGACAATCTTAGGAAAGTGTGAGAGTTTGTTACAATTATTTACAACACTTTGAAATAATTATTGGTAAGGGGTTATTTAGGTGAATTATGAAGAAAGGGTCCTCGAAAAGTGAGGAAATGTGTTACAACACTTCTCATCACTTTTACAAGACACCATATAATTCTTATTGATTTTCAAGAGTTCAAGACCTAATGTGAATGTGTTGGTCACATTACAACATTAAATCCAAGCAAAAAAGGGCTAAAAACCACAAGAAAGGCCCAAATGAGTGAAAAGTGTCAAGGCTACACTTTTTTGTGATACATTTAGCCCCCACTTTAGTGAAAGAATGAAATTGCTTCAAACTCACACTAAAGTAGCTAAGTGGTGCCAATGCTGACGGTGAAGAATGAGAAAGATGAAGGAGGTGGTCAAGCCCCCAAGATTCAAGATTTTTAAGTCAAACCGACATAAGTGAAAAGGGATACATTCAAGGGTGAATGATATGTAACAAAAAATGATACATGATCATGCAATGATAAGAACTAAAGGAAGGAGAAGAATGAAAGTAAAAAGGTGGATCAAGATTTGATCATTTATCTAGCTAGTTGTGGATCAGATCCAAGCTATTTGTCTAAAAATAAATGTACTCACTCTGGGGCGACAAGACTTTTGGTTATCCGTCGGGTGACAAGACCCAAAAAGGGTGAGAAACATACACTCATGGCTAGTATGTACTCACACACACATAGGTGGCTATGGGGAAATTCATGTCGCTGGTTGGGCTTCCGCTTAAACCATACCAAATTTATACCTCTTGATAACTTTGATAAGGCACCACAAGAGAAAAGGACATTTGTAAATGTTGTAAGGAATGTTCAAAGGGATTTTGCCTAGTTCATGCAATGTCTCATCTTAAGGAACACCATGTTGAATGTCTCCAAGAGAGTAAAAGTGCAAATGGTCTCATCTTGTTTGTAAGAGAGGACAAGTGCAATGTCTCATTCTGAGAAACATTATACCTAATGTTTCCAAGAGAGGGAATTGCAAGAAAAATAAAATCGCACAATGGAATGTGAGTTTCGATGTATGCCCCCACTTTAAAGCAGTTGCTAACACCATTACTATGCACAATTTCTTTAAAGTAGAAGAAGACATGAGAGCTTGTTCGAAAATCCCTATGCCAAGTAATATGTTTCCGATAAGCTACGTCATGAGAAATATAGTATGTCACATGCGAGTCAACTTAAAACATGTCATCCACATCCCAAGCTTGCTCTTATATGGTCATGAAAGGTTAATGACTAGTTGAAAGAGACAACAATAAGTGACATACGAGGACAAGGTTGTTAAACCCATTATCACCACTTGGTGTAGGACAAAGGTGAGCCTAGAATGGATGATGGTATGCTACTCCTCATGATGGATGTGAAACATGCAATAGTGATTATGTTATGATCCTAAAACTATTACATGGCAAGTATCAGCAACTAATGTTATTTGTGTGGATAAGGAAACAAAGTTTCAATAAAGTTAGCCTTGATAGTGTACACTTTGTCATATATGTGAGCAATTTCGTTGTAAATTGAGTGCTGTGAGACATTTTTATTAGGTGGGTGAAGGATAGATTTAGGTTGAGGTTTGTTTGAAGGAGGATAAAGGATAAGTTGAGGTTGAATAATATTAACGTCCCCTAGGGAAGGAGAGTCTAAAATAGGCTCTACATCTTCTTCTAAGGGCATAATATTATTAGTGTCAATGTTATCCTTGTCTTGCATCATGATATCCTCCCTAGGAGGAGAGATTTGAGGAGAACTACAAGCCATATGTTCTTGACATTCAAGGATTGGTTCTTCTAAAATGACTTCATCACAAGTAGGGGAAAGATCAATGATGTGATTATCATTAGTGGGATGATGAGGAGAGGGTTCTATTTTATTAGCCGATTTTTTGAAGGTCTCATTCACTTGTTACATACTATCGACCCTAGTAGGAGAGCTTGGAAGAGATTCACCATATGCCATGGTGATAGTTTGTTAAATAGATTCGTCACAGGTAGGAGAGGCATCAAGAGAAGGACCACTATGATCTTCAAATGGATTGTCCCAAAGGGTAGGAGAATTAGGGAAGGGAGGGTCAACAGTCTCATGAATTTTAATAGGTATATCTTCTAATACCAACTTATTATCTTTGCATCATGGAGGGATATTAGAAAAAGGGTAAGTTTGATTGTTATTGTTAGGGAGACTAGGTAAGGTAGTTATCATTATTTTAGATTTGTGTGTGATAATTTCTTTGCAAAGGGAAGGAGGAGGAGGAAGACAAGCAATAATTTCATGATCTTCAATGGTTGTGTCTTCTTTCCACAAGATAACTTTATCACCAATGGGACAGAGATCAAGAGAAGAACAATTATGATTATCATGATTATCAATGCTTGCATCCTCTTGCGTCAAAAATTTAGTGGATGAGCTAGAAGAGATGAATTCATCAAGGGCTTCATCTAACATGTCTAATTCATCATGACTAAAGGGCTCACTATCTCTAAGTTTAAGAATGTTGTGAGTGGTTTCTTGTGATGTTATTAATGTTGTGTTTTCATTTTCTAAAGAATCTAATTTAAATGATCTAGGAACTAATGCAAAAAATGAAAAGTGAAAAAGTCTAATGTTATCCAAAAGTACCATGAATGCTAGTTCTAATGAATTAAATGTAATAGAAGCTAGGAAAACGTAAAATGCAATGTAAAGACATAAGAGGAAATGCAATTCTCATATTTCAAAGAAGGTAATTTACTGATTACACTATGCAAAGATCTGAAAATTAAATGTTGTAAATGAAAAATTAAATTTAAGAAATCCATAAAATGAGCTAATTTAGGCTAGATCTAATGAAATGCATGTTACAGAAACACATCCAATTGATACAGATAGTTAATGGCAACAAATAGAAGCCTAAAAACAAGGTTTCTAGCTCTATAAAAGGTTGTTTCAAGAGTGAAAAGGGACTAAGTCGCCCAAGGTGGTGACTTAGTCCTATTGACGATTTTTTTAGGATTTGCAATTTTTTTTGGTTGAGTTGGATGTTTTATGTGTTGTATAATGCATACCTGAGATGAAAATGCAGAATTTCAAAAGTGTATAATGTTTTAAGATGTAAAAATGTAACCTACATGCACTTTCACTAATGCAAGATTTAAAACCCTAGAATATAACTTAACTATTGTAACATGCAATGCAATATAATTCTAGGACAATGATGGAATCCAAATTAGAAAAGAAGGGTATTCGAGGGTTAGGTTCACCAAAATGTAACATAGATTTTGGCACCCACTTAAGGTTCTCTAACACTTCTAGGGTTTTTCACCTAAAAGGAGAAAGGGGTACCAAAATGCTAATGATAAAATTCAAAGATTGATGTAAGTGATGTGCTAAGTGTGTGTGAATGTGATTTCTAAATGCAAAAATTTGAAAAAGAAATGATTTATTGATGCTAATCCTAAGAATGCAAAATGTTGGAAAACATGATGTTGTATGCAAAAGACCTAGAAATGAACTATGAAATGCAAGTAAACTATGATACAAATGAAAGAGGAAAATGAGGTGCACCTAGAATATGAAGAGGGATGAGATGAAGCTTTGAAATATTGAAAATATGATGCAGAAGCCGACTGGGACACATGTGCCAATCTGGGCGACTTAGTCTAGTTTCTAAGAAAATCTGTCAGAACCCATTTCAGACAAAAGGGTACTCAAATCTACAAAAAATCCTAAAATGCATGTACAGAGGAACTAATTCACCACTAATGGTGACTTAGTCCACTTTCAAATTTTGAGAGATCTGAAGGTGCACTCTGTAGCCCTTGGTTTGCACTTCTATTCCTGGCAATTTTATGGATCTGAAACTGTGAAATCTGGTCTGTAGGTGTTCTCCAAGCTTCAATTAGGGCTTTGACTTCCTTGAGAAGCTTTGAAATTTTTTTGAATACTTTTCCACCTTGTTTATTTTCCAAATCTACACACAAGACCTACAAATCACACTAAGAGGGAAAACTTGTTAAATGTTAGGACATGGGGGTTTGCCTTGGTCAAACCCCTTTTAGATAATTAAATCAAATGAAGAGATAATATAATGAAACATGAAATTATGGAGCTAATACCTTTCCATGATGATTTATCTTGAGTTACTGCAACAATGGGGAAATATTCAGCCCTTGAATGCTTTGGAGAGATGTCTAGATGAATTAGAATGCTCAAAAGCTAGCTTGCTTGAGAAGAGTAGTGAATGAATGCCTTATACGACTAGTTAGATAGGGTGAAAATGATGGGAAAAACCTTTATTTCTACATTTTATGCCCTAATATCCCAAAAATACCACATCACAAGCCGGTATTAGGGTTTAGGAGACAATATCCCACCAAAATTTTGAGTTAAATTTGATTTTTATGCCATATGGGACTAAGTCATCCAAGGTGGCGACTTAGTCCACCTTAGAAAATTTAAGTGGTTGTCAGGAATCAAAAGGTGATTAATGATGTTTGACAGGATTGTCTTCTGAAACACACTTCAGTAGGACCTATAAGTGTATTAAGGGGTCATTTTATCATAAGAAAGGGTTGATTTACTGATGACAAGCCTAGGAAAGTGTGAGAGTTTGTTACAACTGTTTACAAGACTTTGAAATATGTCTTGGTAAGGGGTTATTTAGGTGAATTGTAAATAAAGGGTCCTAGAAAAGTGAGGAAATTTATAAAAACACTTCTCTCTTAAATACCCAATATACTGAGAGAGGGAGTGAATCAGTATATTCTTAAACTTATTGAACAAATACCATCCAATAAATCCAAACCATATTATAATTAAGATAAGTAGAATCATCAATAGAACATGAGGCACAGAACACAAGACACCAAAAATTTTACATGGAAAACCCAAAATAGGAAAAACCATGGTGAGGACTAACTCACAATATAGTATAACCAGCTATAAAATATTACAAAAGGGGTGGCTCACTACCAGGACTCACTGTCCAAAATAGGAGGCTCATTGCCTACAAAAATGAAGTAACAAAATGGCTAACCGCCAAAATTGAACTAATGAAAGTACACCTCAAGTGCAGATTCAGTTCCTTTGTAGCTCAAGAAAATTCACATGTTAGTAGATCACTCTTCACTCTTTTTGCTTCCACACATTGTTTTATAATACTCACATACACCAACTCTCCTATCCATATCTTCAAAAACATCTTGTATATTAATATATATATATGATTGTCCATAGATAACAATCAGGTCAGCTTCACAAATATTCTCAACAATAATTCAAACGTGTGGCACATGATAGCATGTTAGCAAGGATTACACAAAAAAAAGTTAATCCATTACATCTTCAACTACTTGATAGGTCAGCCAGCAATAGACCTAATAGAAAAATTATAAACAAAAAAATGATACCGGTGATAGCCACGAGCATTTGTATGCACGAGTTCATGTCCATGCATGTATTTATCAATCATAGAACATTTTCCAAAAACTAAAGTAGTAGTTATTAACTAGAGAAGAATCTAGAGAAAAATATCAAAGGATGATCCTGCATTACCAGTTCAGAATACCGGATTAGTGTGACTTTGATTCTTGCAATTACAACTCATATATCATGGTGACATCAATGACAACAAAATTGTTAACAAGAGATATGATCTACTTCATTCTTCCAACAATCTCCCCCTTTTTCATTGATGGAAACATGTGCCAAAAATAATTTACATACATCCTATGTACAAAATATACTCTATTTCTCTTTCCTCTTCTCCCCCTTTGACATCAAGGGCAAAGGTCAAATAGAAAACATGAAACATATGTACATAGGGTCCAGACTGTACAACACATAGAATCAAACTTCTGAACCCCCCCTAAGGAGTTATCCTAAGCAATGTAAAAACAAAAAAAAATTACCCAAAGGAGGGAGCACTTTGTAGTTCCTAAATAATGCCTTGCTAGGCCGCTTTACCATTCTCCCAACTCTGCTTAGCAGATACTAGAATTTTTTTCAAAGATTCTAAAGCAATAAAATTTTCTTCAGCTTCATTCAGAGTGTCTGGAGTTAGATTGATCTTATCCAAATTCTCAGCATTAGCCAAAGCATTGGCTATTGGAGAATACTCCATTCTCACATTATCACCAAGCAAGCCAAAAAAAATTATTATTCATTCCTTCTGCTTCTGTAACATAAAGAAATTTTCTTTGTGCATAGAAATAGCATTGGGAATTGATCTATCTCTATCCATGGATACATTGTAGGTACAAGAGACAATAGTCAACTGGGACTCAATGGAGTCCATGAGATCTTTTATTCTTTGAGTGGCATTAGGCCACCTTATACAATAGGCAACCACAAAATTATCTTCAAATTCACAAGCCTTCATAGATTCAAGTCTCTTCTCTACATTGGTATGTGCCAAGGCACATTGTCAGGAAGGATCAATAGCCTTTTCTGATTCAGTTTCTCTTTCACATCCTATTTTGTTTTCTCAACAAGTCTTGTGGCATGCTCCTTGAAGGAGTCCAATATAAGATTTAGGTTTTGAACCAGAGAGAGATGTATCTACAGATGTGTCTAGTGTGACATCCTGTAGAGCCTTAATAGCATCTTTAATAAGCTCAATTACTTTCTGATTCATTTCTAAGATTTCTATTCTACCGGATGCATGAAATACATCACCTAATACCAATTTATGTACCAAAGAAATCTTGTTCATATCTGCATAACCTTGATTCATTGGAAGCTACAAGAGTTACGAAGGGATTACCAGTTGGAATATGGTCTGCTTAGACATTAGCCCCTTTAAGAAATCATCACCGAAGGAAGATTCTCCAATGGAATTTTGTGATTCTAAATTTTTTTGGGATACTTCTTCATTCTTTCCAAAAATATCATCTGATTCCTTATTGTTGTTTTCTTATCTACATTTGATTCCTCTACATTCTTTTCTTCCATCTCCTTTTCTTCTAATTTTTCTTCTTCTACCTTTTCTTCTTATTTTTCTCTATCCCTCTTCTCTTCTTCTCCCTTATCTCTATATTCTTCTTGAGGGTGTATGGGAGGGGTAGCAACATGAACTTCTTCTTCAATATTTTCTTCAACATGTTTTCATTTTTCGGATTCTCATTAGCTGCATTAATTTCTAGTTGAACATCTATACTACCTATTTCTAGAAGGGTATTAATGTCATTCACTTCTAGAGGTACATTATCATCAACATCACTAGAAGGAGGTTCTTCCATAACTTTCGTAGAAGTTTTTTTTCTAGGTTCAAGTGTTGAACTAGATGCACCAATCATGCCATACTTTGTTGCAGTACTCTTGATAGTACTTATTGTTTCCTTCCTTATTCCTTTGATTTCCTTCTTGTTTTTTGTCATCATAGTATTAACTCTTCTCTTCACCCTGAACATATTAGCACAAATCTTCTTCAAAGATTCTAAATTATCTAGAGACAGAGGATGCAATTTCTTTATATGCTTTATTTCTTATTTTCTCTTCTAGCTCAACTGCCTTTTCTCTTCTCTTCATCAGTATTTGCCACAAATTTTCAAGAACATCACACCTAATTTTATCCCATTTAGCTTCCAAAATGATGACATATTTGATAATGGCCAATATTATTGTTTCTTTATCTTATTCTCCTACTAAATCATACACTTTCGCTATGAATTTCACCATATTATTCACCAAAAAATCTATTTTGAGAGGGACATCATGTCTTCCTGGAGAGTCATTTGATTCTTCCTAGTCCAATGAAACTTCTTTTGCAACTTTGGCCTTCTTTGCATCATTAACATTTTGTTCATCATCATCCTCTACGGATGACAAATAGTGAACTTTCCTCGAACCAACACCGGTTTCTTGCGATGCACCTTCACAAGATGAGACACTCACCCTTCTCTTTCTTCTTAGTTTTGCAGCTAGATCTTCTTCCTCCTCCTCTTGATCATCAGTGACACTCATATTCTTCTCCCTAGTATCCTTTTCTTTTCTTCATTTGAAAGGGGCTATTGGAGGAACACCTTTTCTCTTTCCTGATCTAGTAGTAGGTCCAGAAGGGGCTGAGCCTTTGCCTTTGTCAGTATTGCTGGTCTCAATCTTCACTGCAGCTAATCTAGAAGCTGGTATGGAAGGAGGGGTCCTACCCAATCTCCTTATACTAGGTGGTTCCTCATAATTTTTTCCTCTGACGATTCTTCCTAGAGCTATCTCTTCATTTGTGAAACCAGATTTCTTGAGCATTTTTGTTACATTTTACTTCCTTGTAGCTTTATTGTGCTCCAAATGAACTTCCATGGATTTCTCTGCATATGTTCCAATCTGTGGTTCATTTTGATCTTTTGGACTCTTCAATAAGAGTTTCACATAACCTTCAGCATCATCTTCCGAGACCTCATAACCTAGAGGCTGAATCCAGATGGTCAAGGGTTCAACTGCTTCTATCTTACACTCATTAGAAGATACATGAAATATGATCTCATTTTTATATTTTTCAACAATCTTCCTTGGAATTTTGTCTCTATCATTCATATTTTTATTAAACATAGAAAAGAATGTCATCAAGGAATTTTTGTGTTGTTCACATCACCCAACTTACGCATGTGATCAAAAATCCGATGTGCAACTAGTTGAGATGGGTCCCAATACACTGTTCCAAATTTTCCCAAAAGCACTTTGAGAAAATAAAATAATAGGCACACAAATTAGAGAACCAAACTTAAATGGGTACTTATCTTTTAAAATTCTTAGATTATCAAGCAATTGTTTTCTGAGAAGCTCACATAGATCATAATTTTCACCATTTACAGTCATAACATAACTAGTATAAATAGTTGTGGCAGACACAAAATTCTCTCTATTGGTGAAGTATATTTTGTGACCAATCATAATGGATTCATACTTCACTACTAGATTGGTGATAGGTTTTGTCACAAGAGCCCTCTTGTCATAGGTTGCACCGACAAGATTCGTTACCATTTCATTTTTCACTACTTTTAGCACAGGTACTAGTTTGGTGTCATAGAGTCTGATGATGACTTTGATTGCTTCCTTGGTTATCAACTGTGGTTCATGGGTCCATAAGAACTGATCATGCATTCTTTTGAGGACCGGTTTTACATATTGATCATCTACTGTAGAACAAAAATTTGGGAAGTTGTTCAAACAGTCCAAATTCTTCATCACAAGATTCGAGTATTCATGTTTTACCAAGAAATCATCTCCATTGAGTTTATTTAGCCACATGTAAATCAATTTGATATGATTTAATTCCTTTGTTTTAACCCTAATTTACATGCTTGTATCCTTTGTTGGCATGATGCCATGAGGAATCAAAGAGAAAGTGCCCATAGGGTCATCCTCTAAAACCTTCATTGAGTATTTCCTATAGGAGGGTCTAGGTCTTTTTGTTGTGTTTACGACTACAAGAGTTTCCATTTTCTATTTACCAAGCTTTTAAAGGCTTCAAGAAGTAAATTTCACAAGCTCATAGCAACACAAAATCAAAAAATACGTTTTTATTCGCAAATAGCTAAAACTAGGGTTTGCACCAGTCGCACTTTAGTTTTCTCCAAATCACTCCAAAAAAAATTTTGCCTCTTTCGAATGCACAAATGATCAAGATTCCTTTATGATTTTTCCTTATAGATTAATGTGATGCACAAATTCGCATTTAATGCTCTTGAAATTCAAAAATCTGGAAAATTTCCTTAACTACGCTGAAAAACCCTAATATGCTCCACAAACAAGCATACATGCCTCTTTTCTTTTGGTTTCTTTTTCAAAACCTATTCATACTTATTTCTTATGACCTCACTTTATTCCAAGGACTGACATGCTTGAAATCAGGGGGTTCAAGTGATTTTTTTCTAAAAATCCCCCTAAGACCATGCTAGGTCTAGTTCTTAGAGGATTCATCTGCACCGGATAAGGGTACAAATGCATCAGTAGTCCTTGAATCTTCTTTCTTTTTCCATATCTTACTCATTTCCTACTTAAATTCTTATTTTTCAACCATCTTCATAGGTTCATTCTTCCTTACCGAAGAATTTTTTTTCCCTTTTTTCTTTTGCATACCTTTCAAATATGTTCTGGTTTGTTGCAGTTATAACAAAAAATATTCCTTTGATTTGATTGACTTCCATTAAACCTTGTTCTACATTGATTCACTTTATTCCCATATTTTTTGCATGTGTAGCAATAACTAGCAAAGGATTGATTCATCCTTCCTCCATTTAACTAGTTCATTATTTGAGTTCTGCATTCACTAGATCTATGTCCAAACTTATTATAGGCATAGCATTGTCCAAGGAAAGAACTAGAGAACTGATTCATCCTACTTCTGCATTCAGTTTCCTTATGCCCAAACTTGTTGCATGAGAAACAAGGGCCATTGAAAGATGGGTACCTTTGTGCATTTGGCTATCTAATAGGTGGTTTCCTTCCTAGATTTTGTTTTGCTTCCCTTTAGCTTGAGTCTTTTGATCATTTGTTGCTTTTGAGCTTTCACCTACTTCTAATCCCAATCCTCCTTTATCTTTAGAGGTTTTTTATCCTACAATCAGTTCATCAAGCTTGGTAGATCTTGTTTTGAAACTATCTTCAAATAATTTTTCTTTTTCCAATTCTACTCTTAGATTTACCACTTCTTGTTCAAGCCTGAACATTCATCAGACTTATTTTTTATTTTTGTATTCAAGCACTCTTTAATCCTCTTTTTTCCTTCCACTTGAAACTTTAGTCTGGTAACATCTTCACTTGCTCGCTTCAATTGGTCATTGACTTCTCTGTCTCTCTTTGAATTTCTTTAATTTTTCCTTCAATTTTTGGATGCATTCATTTGCTTCATCAAGATTTTCTTTCAAATCTCTATTCTCATTTTTAGCTTTTTCAAGATCATCAAGGGTAGTCCAAAGTTCTACATTATCCTCCATTCGTTCAATCTCCAAGATCTCCCTCAAGCTATTAGACTTCTCTAGAGGAACCAAGCTCTGATACCAATTGTTAAATATCCAATATACTGAGAGGGGGGTGAATAAGTATATTCTTAAACTTATTGAAAAAATACCATCTAATCAATCCAAAGCATATGATAATTAAGATAAGAAAAATCATCAATAGAACATGAGGCACATAACACAAGAGACACTAGAATTTTTATGTGGAAAACCTAGAATGGGAAAAACCATGGTGAGGATTAACTCACAATATAGTATAACCGGTTATAAGATATTACAAAAAGGGTGGCTCACTGCTAGGACTCACTATTCAAAAATGGGAGGCTCACTGCCTACAGAAATGAAGTAACAAAATGGCTAATCACCAAAATTGAACTAATGAAAGTACACCTTAAGTGTAGATTCAATTCCTTTGTAGCTCAAGAAGATTCACATTCTAGCAGATCACTTTTCACTCATTTCGCTTCCACACATAGTCAACTAATATTCACATACACCAATTCTCCTATCGATATCTTCAAAAAAATCTTGTATATATATATCTAATTGACCATAGATAACAATCAGTTCAGCTTCATAAATCTTCTCAACAACAATTCAAATGTGTGGCATGCGACAGCATGTCACCATGGATTACACAAACAAAATTTAATCCATTACATCTTCAATCGCTTGATAGGTCAGCCAATAATAGACATAATAGAAAAATTGTAAACAATAAAATGATACCAGTGGTAGCCACGAGCATTTTTACACATGCATGCATGTATTTATCAATCACAAACCATTTCCCAAAAACTAAAGTAGTAGTTATTAACTAGAGGGGAATCCAGAGCAAAATACAAGAGGATGATCCTACATTGCCAGTTCAGAATACCAGATTAATGTGACTTTGAGTCTTGCAGTTGCAACTCATATATCATGGTGACATCAATGTCAACAAAATTGTTAACAAGATATATGATCTTCTTCATTCTTCCAACATTCTCAACACTTTTATAAGACACCATAGAATACTTATTGATTCACAGGGGTTCAAGACCTAATGTGAATGTGTTGGTCACATTACAACATTAAATCCAAGAAAACACTAGGCTAAAAACTCCAAGAAAGGCCCAAATGAGTTAAAAGTGTCAAGGCTACACTTTTTTGCATCACACTTGTATTTATACTTATCCATTCTTAATATCTTGAAATTACACCACAACAAGCTGAAATATGAAATCGCTAATTAAAGGAGGCTAAATATCACCAATATTTGAAATTAAGTCCCAAAAGTAACTTGAGGGGGACTAAGACACCCTAGGTGGTGTCTTAGTCCCCAGGCTTGAAACTCGGGGTACAAACTCCAAAAAGGTGCCCTTTTAAGGTGCTTGTGAAATCAAGGTCCCAAGATCTTTGGGAGACAAAGATGCACTAGGTGTCTTATTAGTCCCAACCTAGAAATCAGGGACACATAACCCAAAATCATTAAATTATCATTTACCATTTGATGTTTGTGAGGATTAGCCATAAAAGGATATAATTTATTAGGATTGTGGATGCAAAATAGGACTAATTAAGACATAAATAAGGATAAAAAGAGAAAAGAAATCCCAAACAAGTGTGAATATGCAAGGGTATGCATTTTCCTACACTACATTTAGCCCCCACTTTAGTGAGAGGATGAACTTGCTTCAAACTCACACTAAAGTAGGCAACCACGCAATCAAGAGGGGTTCAAATGTACAAATGCTAGTAAGATAGGATGACGATAATCAAGAGGGTGACCAAGCCCCCAGTATCAAGATCCTATGGAAGACCAACATAGGCACAAAGGAACACACTTGTGGATTATATATGAAGCCATAACCAGATCACAAACATACACCATCAAAGATAGGAAAAAAAAAAAGGAAAAAGAAAAATGCAATAGATCAAGCTTTGGTTGGTTATCCAACACACTATGGACTGGGTCTAGGTTGTTTGTCAAAAAAAAAAAGGTTTACAAATGGAACATATTGTCCACTATGCAAACAAAATGCATGCTCGCAAGGGCTAGTGAAGCTAGTTGTTCACTAGGTGAGCCCCGGGAAACCATATCAATTCCATAAGTCCATGAGTTTAATAAGGTACAAAAAGAAAATGGACGCTCACAAGGGCTAGTAAATCTAGTTCTTCACTAGGTGAGCCCCAAGGAAACCATATCAAATCCATACCTCCATTAATTTAATAAGGTACAAAGATGCACAAGAAAGGGATGTTCGGAGAGACTTTTCTTAGTTTGTGTGAGGGCTCCTCTTAGGGAACATTGCCCTAATGTGTCAAAGAGAGGATAAGTCAGAGAAATATCACACTCTCGAAGGAAAAGTAGAAGAAGATATGAGAAGTTATTTGGAAAGCTCTATTCCAAGTCATACATTTTACACCTTTCTTTAAAGAAGAGAACAAACTCTCGCAATGGGTGATCCCACAATAATGGTTGACTCTTTTTGGGACATCCTGATTTTTGTTGAAATCACATACTTTTAGAAAATATAATGATCTAAGCCTTGAAAAGTTCAATTTAAAGGATTCCAATTAAAGAGGGTTTGATCAAACCACCTTAGATCAAACCCCCTTGGATAGAACCCCACTATTTTTAAATCAAATCATAAGTGTTTCAAGTGTGATGACATTAATTTTAAGCAAGGTCTTCTCTATTTCTTTCAAAGGATAAAAATCAAGACCACTAGTGTCTGTCAATTCAGGATGCACTATTGTTAAAGTTGGCTTAGAGGAATCTTTTAAAATTGTGTTGATATTGAGTGAAGGCTTATTTATGTATTTCGAAGGACAATAACCAAGACCACTAGTCTTTTCTTGAATGTGAGGCTCTATAGGGTTATAGATACCTTGTTATCTAGGACCACATCCTTTTCCACTGTAACCAAGTTGTTTCATAATCTCATAACCTTTTCCATAAAGCTTCTTCATCTCTTTCAGATTCGATGGTGGATCATAATTGTTTATGTCAAAATTAGTTGTGTAATTTTTGCATGTTGAAGATTCACCTTGTGTAAGCTATTTTTGTGTTGACATTAGTGTTTTCCCTTTTTGTTCTTCACTGTTGTTGCTGGCTTTGTATTCTCCTATGAACTAAGGTGTGAAATCTAACGAACCCCAATCATCTTCCAACAATTTTGATGTTCTTTCAATATTTTTTTGTGTATTTGTTAGGGGTTCTATCTTCGAGGTTAGAATTAATGTTTTCAAAGGACTTGGTGTTCCTTTTTCTACTTGTAAGCAACTTTCAAGTTCAGGATCAATTTCCACTTTGTAAAACTTATTATTGTAAACATACTTCATTATGTGATGAAGAGTTGAATGCACATCATGAATTTCATGAATCTGTGGTCTTCCTAAAAGAAGGTTATACAAAAGCTCACGAGGCATAACATGAATAGTATTTTGTATGGTAGCCTTTCCAACTGTAATAGTTAAATTGATCACTCCAAGTGATTGCTTTCCTATGTTGTCAAATCATCAAATTGATAAGGAATCGGGTTGAATTTGTGACTTGTTTATGTGAATTTTATCCAAAAGGGTTACACTACACACATTAAGGGTGGAGCCATTGTCAAAAAGGGTACACTTAATCCCTACCATCTTGTGGATAGCTATTATCATTAATGCTTTATTTTTTTTTTGCACTTCTAAAGGGGGGAGTTCACTTTGGTAGAAAACAATGTCAGCATTCAGTCCTTGAATCATAGATTCTATGTCATTCGGTTGTCCATTAGAAGGGATAGGAACTTGTTGTAAGGAATTTTGAACAATGTTATGATAGTGAGGGGAGGATTGAATAAGTTCCCACAATGATATCTTAGTGGGATTATTCTTTAGTTGTTCGACAAGATCATACTCTTTTCCACGAGAAGGACCTAGTAAGATAGGGTTGGGTATGATAATATTAGGCAATGTGAGGGATGTTGAAGGTTTTATCTTGGTTGTGGATTTTTCCTAGTGTTATATGTATGACTAATGGTATTGTGACTCAATTTCTGCAAAACATTGTTCGTAGGTGGTTCAAGCATAATGATAGGTTTGTTTTGAACTTGTGGTTTTTGCGAGGGTGGATAAATGATGAGTTTAGGCTTAGGAGAGTACTTCAAGGGATATTTAATGTGCATAATCTCATAAGACATTTTATGATCTCTTAGTGAAGGTGAGTCTAAAGTCTCTTCATCATATTCATCAAACAAAGCCTCATCAAGATTGTTTGAAAGGCATGTGTCAATTTTCTCATTTTCTTCCACCATGATATCTTCCCTAGGAGGAGAGTTGTTAGGAGAGATAAAAACTAGATGTTCATGACATTCATTTTTTGGTTCTTCTAAAATAACTTCATCACAAGTAGGAGACTCATCAATGGTTGGATTGTCTTGTTTATCTTGTCTCAAATCATTCTCACAAAGAGGAGCAACAAGAAAAGTAGTATTAGGTTATATTTAAATGATATCATCCTTGTATCTAATGATGTCTTCCCTAGTAAGAGAGATAGGGGAAGAGAGAAAAATAGGACTCTCATAACTCTCACTAGTTTGATCTTCTATCACCAAAATATATTCGTCACAAATAGGAGAGATATTAGGGGAAGACCAAATTTGATTGTCATGATTATTCACCATTGTATTCTCTTTCACTAAAGTGGTGTCATAGGTGTTAGGGATGGGATTTTTCTTAGCATGCTTAGAAAGGTAGGATATTAACATTGTTTCACCAAAAATGAAAAGAACTTCTAACCATGTTATGCAATGCTTCAAAAACATAAACAATGTATATCCAAAGAAGAAAAATTATTTTATCCAATGTATGCAAGACTTAAAAAATGCAAAAAAGGTGTGGGTAAGTGCATGTATTTGTGACATAATTTTGGCTCTTAAGATGCCACTTTTTTTTCTGAAATCAGAAAAATCTGATTTGCATGAGAAAATGAAGATAGTTATGCTCAAAATATCAAGACGCAGCAAGAACAAGAGTTGAAGTGCTCTAAGTCTAGTTTCTAAGCTACTAATTATTTTTGAAATTAATGAATATTAAGGGTCTCAAAAATGGGTGGGGCCAAAATAGGTTATGTTTTTATCAAGAAAAATAGCATAGTGTCTTAGGGCCCCCCCTTTTTTATTAACTTTTTTTTAGAATTTCAAAAATCCGAATGGTGAGAAATTAGCTAACACCATGTAGTTTATCCTCGTTCTTTCAGATAATTTTTTTAATGAATATATATTTTATGAATTTTTAAAGTGGACACATCCTAAAAAGCTAAAATTTGAGCGTGCTCCTCCCTATTTTTTTGAAAAGTAATCAAAAAAAAAAATGTCATCACATGTAGAGTGGAGTCTAGTTTTAAAAAATGTAATTTGTTTCACGTTTTGATGAGCAAGTAAAAATCTATCCTAAAACTAGCACATGTTAGTTTTTGACCAAAAACAGAGGCATTTATAAGAGAGGTTATGGATCAAAACCTTAACTGAATCAAAACAAAAAAAATTATATATTTAGATAGCTAAGAGAGAGGTTAATGCCATCATGGTTTTTTATAAACTTGCATTAAAAGACGTGAAAATGTGATGGTGAGCACAGACAAAAATATGAGGAATTTTGTTACCCTTTTAAAAAATCATGTCTTTTGCATGAAACAGTTGTCCAAACCTTTGGGTCAGATGCCCAATGCAAAATCCAACCCACTGGATTGGTATTTTCCAATGCAACCCATTTGGTGAGCACCAAATTTGGAAATTTCCAAATGGGTTGCTTCATTTGGCTAGCGCGAAATATCATTCATGACTTTTGGAATGCATTGTTCTAAACTCTTTCATTTTCTCTTTCTCTACCAGGGAAAATAAATACATGAAATAAACATTTAAGTATAAGTTGACATTTACATATGGACATTTACTTTCTTATACTTTAATTTATATTTCATGTATATAGTTTCAATATTTTTTAGAGTGGTTGAGATCTCTAGAGTTATAATGCAAATTATAGTTTTTGGAAGATTTTAAAAAAAAAAAGACTTAGTCAAATTTCAGTAATCAGCATGTCAAATTTCAGTAATTAGGAGGTCAAAATTCAATAATTGGGAGGTCAAATTTCATCTTTCTCTCTCCATCTCACTCATTTTCATCTCATATTCTCTAGACCTCTCTCCCTTGAGCTCAAGAACTATGCCCTACATGTCCATCTCTCTAATATCTATCTCCCTCTCTCCATCCCTCCCTCCCTCTCTACATTTCTCTATCTCCCCTCCCTCTCCTTCTATCTCTATATATCACCTCTCTCTGTCCCTACCCATCCCTCCATCCCTCTCTCTCCCCTCTTTCTCTCTCACTCCCTACTTCCCTCTCTCTCCCCTATTTCTCTCTCTCTTTACTTCCCTCTCTCTCTCTCTCCTTCCCTCTATACTCTCTATCTCACCATTCTCTCTCTCCTTCCCTCTCTAATTCTCTCTATCTCACCTCTCTCTCTATCCGTCCCTCCCTCTATAATTTTCCTTATCTCCCACTCTCTCTTTCCCTTTCTACTTTTCTCTATCTCACCTCTCTTTCTCCCCCTCTCTCTCTCTCCCTCTCTCTCTCTCCCTCTCTCTCTTCCTTTCAACCACCTTTTCTCACTAATTCTTTCTATCTAAGCTATCCTCTATACCTCTTTCTCTCTCCCCCCTTATTCCCTCTTAATCTCTCCACCTTCCTCCTTATCTCTATACTTCCCTCTCCATCACACATCTCTTTTACCTATCTCACTTCTCTCTCTTGCCTTCCTTCTCTACTCTCTTTCTCTTTATCTCACCTCTCTCCCTACCTATCCATCCCTCCTCTCTTATCTCTCTCACCTCTCTCTCCCTCCCTACCTCTTCCTCCCTCTCTCCTTCCCTCTATACTTCTCTTTATCTCCTCCTCCCTCTATCTACCTACCTCTCTATTTTTGTCTCACCTCTCTCTCCATCCCTACTCCTCCCTCTATCTCTCCTTTGATATCTACTTCACTCTACCTAGTTTTCCCTCTATACCTATTTCTCTCTCCCTCCTTGCCTCCCCTCTCTCAATATCTCCACCTTCTTCCCTCTCTACTTCTCTCTCTATCACCTCTCTTTATCTCTCTCCTTCCCTCTCTACTCTCTCTATCTCTCCCTACCTCCCCCTCTTTCTATCTCTCCTCTCTCCCTCTCCCTATTTCTATATATCATCACCCTCTCTCTACCTACCTATCTCTCTCTTTCTATCTATCTCAATTATCCATCTTTACCTATCCCTCCCTCCTCTCTCTCTTCCTTCCACCAAACTTCACTCTATACATCTCTATCTAACTTACCCCTATATACCTGTTTCTCTCTCCCTCTTTCTTTCCCTCTCTAAATCTCTTTACCTTCCTCCTTATGTCTCTACTCTCTATCACGTCTCTCTCTTTCCCTCCCCTCTCTACTTTCTTTCTCTCAATCTCACCTCTCTCTCCATAAATATCTCCCCCTCCCTCTTCTCTCTCTATCTCACCTCTCTCTCCCTAAATATCCCTCCCTCCCTCCTCTCTCTCTATCTCACCTCTCTCTACCTCCCTCCCTCCCTACCTCTTCTTCTCTCTCTCTCTTCCCCTCTCTACGTCTCTCTATCTCCACCTCCCTCTCCTTACTTACCTCTATCTTTATTTCTCTATCTCACCTCTCTC
>CM021100.1:800467286-800531492 GCA_007115665.2 Sequoiadendron giganteum
TAGAGAGGGGGGGTGGTAAAGAGAGAGAGGAGGAAAGGAGATGAGAGATAGAGAGTAGAGAGGGAAATAGGTAGGGAGGAAACATAGTTGAGATATAGAGTGATGGAGGGAGAGGTGGGTAAAGAGAGGGATAAGGGAGATAAAGATAAATAGAGAGGGAAGGAGATGTATAGAGAGATGATAAATAGAGAGAATTAGAGAGTGGAGGGATGGAGGGAGAGGAAAGGAGATAGAGGTGAGTGTGTGTGTGAGGGAGAGAGTGAGAGGAGAGAAATTGAGGGGAGAGAGGAAGGGGAGAGAGAGAAAAAGAGTAGAGAGGGAAGGGGGGATAGATAGAGAGTAGATATGGAAGGAGAGATTAAGAGAGAAATAGGGGAGAGGGAGAGAGAGAGGTAGAAAGAATGGTAGGTAGTGAAGGGAGAGGTAGGTAGAGAGGAAAGGAGAGAGGGAGGGATAGGAGGGAGAGAGGGAAGGAGGGAAAATGAGATGGAGAGAGAGTGGTTAGATAGAGAGTTGAGAGGTAAGGAGAGAATGAGAAAGAGAGATAAAAACAAAGAGGGAGGTTGGAGGGAGGGAGGGGTAGAAAGGGATAGGTGAGATAGAGATAAGGAAGGAGGGAAAGTGGGATAGAGAGAGAATGGTGATTTATAGAGTGAGTGGGAGGGAAGGAGGGAAAAAGGGAGAGAGAGAATGGTGATTTAGAGACGAGGGAGTGAGAGGTAGGGATAGAGATAGTGGTGAGATAGAGAGAAGGAGAGAGTGAGAGAGAAAGAGAGGGATGGAGAGATAGAGAGAGAGGTAGGTAGAGGAAGGGAGAGGAGATATAGAGAGTAGAGAGGGATGGAGAGAGAGTGATGGAGGTAGAGGTAGTATAGAGAGGGGAAGAGAGAGGAGAGATAAAGATAGAGAGGGAGGGAGGGAGGGAGGGAGAGGTAGGGAGGAGATAGAGGTGTGTGTGTGTGAGGAGAGAGAGAGAGAGAGAGAGAGAGAATGGTGAGATAGAGAAAAGGAAAAATTAAGAGAGAAATAGGGGGGAGGGAGGGAGGGACAATAGTGAGAGAGACTGAGAGGATGGACAAAAATAAGGGGATGGATGGTGAGGTCAAGAGAGGGATGGAGAGGAGATATAGAGAGAATTAGAAAGGGAAGGAAGGAGGGAGGGAGAGTTAGGGAGGGAGATAGAGGTTTGTGTGTGTGTGAGAGAGATAAAGAGCGGTGAGATAGAGAGGAAAGAATGGGAGGGAGGGAGAGAGAATTATGAGATAAAGAGGAGAGAGTTATAGAAAAAGAGGGGGAAGAGAGGGATAGAGAGTGAGAGAGAGATGTAGGTAGAGGGAGGGAGAGGAGAGAGAGAGTAGAGAGTGAAAGAGGTAGGGATGGAGACATAGGTGAGATACAAAGTGATGGAGGAAGAGGTAGGTAAAGAGATAGAGGGGAGATAAAGATAATTAGAGAGGGAAGGAGATGTAGAGAGAGAGAAGAGATAGAGAGAAGTAGAGAGGGGGGGAGGGAGGTAGATGTAGCAAGGAGATAGAGGGGTGTGAGAGAGAGATAGGGGAGAGGGAGGAAGGGAGAGAGAGAGAGAGAGAGGGAGTGGAGATATAGAGATTCAAGAGGAGAGAGTGAGAGAGAAAGATGATACAACTTGTTGACTACTAAAATTTGACCTCTTGATTACTAAAAATTGACATGCTGATTACTGAAATTTGACTAAGTTTGAAATTTTTAAAATCTTCCAAAAACTAGAATTTTAATTATAGCTCCTAGAGATCCAAAACCACTCTCAAACATCTTGAAACTATATACATGAAATATAACTTAAAGTACAAGAAAATAAATGTCCATATGTAAATGTCAACTTAAATTTTTATTTCATGTATATAGTTTCCTTGGCAGAGAAAGAGAAAATGAAAGAGTTTAGAAAAATGCTTTCCAAAAGTCATGAATGACATTCATTACAAAATTCAATCCATTTGAAGAGTGCCAAATTTTGCACGTGCCAAATGGTAAAGCCATTTGAAGAGTGTCAAATTTGGCACTCACCAAATGGTAAAGCCATTTGGAGCATGCAATTTGGCACCAAAATTGTCACATATACATGCACTTAACCATGTATCTAAAAATGAAAAGCACTTTTATCAAACTTATACAAATCTTTATGAATGTAAAGATTGTCTATGGAAAATTGAAAAGTAATTTCATCCATATTATGCAATGTTTCAAGAATGTGAGCATTTTCAGATTTAATGATACTTGTAATTGAAATAATTTGAAAATAGACTTGAAATGAAAGAAATTGGAATAAGAATAATTTTGCAAATTATAATAAAAAACTCAAAGAAGCAAGCAGAAGCGAAAAAAAACAATTTCAAACCCTCAAAACTATATCTTTACAATCAATAGGGACTAAGATGCCAGCAAGGGTGTCTTCGTCCTTGTTGTCAATCAAGATTGTACCCTAGCTAAACTTTGACTTAACTATCTTGTTGAAACATGGAAACATTCTCAAGTTGTGGGTAACTCATGGTGAGAAAAAATCTCTAGAGAGGGTAGGTTCCCCTGGTAGATAACCCAAAATACAAAATTCTCTGAGAAAAGGGTTTAGAAAGATAACTTGAAGTGAAAATCCTAAAACATAAGGGGTGATGCACTAGAACTTTAACTTATTTTAATAATTCCACTCAAAAACAGTTTTCAAAACATTAACTTTCCTAAACTCACATGAATATATAACACAAAATTGATTTGCATGAAGGTTTAAAATCAAACACAGCATGCAACCTGCATCATATGAACTTTCTGCACCCACACTTGCAATAACAGGACATAAAAAGGATTCAAAAGTTGGAATCACAATGACAACATCAAACTATTACTACAAAATGAGACAAAAATTGAGATAGGAATGCTCTATTATTTTTATTGCTCTGAAAGGAGTATGAAAATACCAAAATATAAGTACAAAAAATGGCTTACAAAGCTCTTTGCAAGTAGAAAAGAGAGTAAGAATCAAATCGAAACTAAGAAAAAACTAAGTTTTTCTCCAATATATCCTACAAATTGTCTCAAAGAGTGAGAATGGAGAAAACTAAGTGAAAAGGTCTCAAAAATAGAAACCTCAATGCCATTTTCAAGCTCCAAAGAAAAGCCTCAATAGTGCCCAAACTGCCTCCAAACTGGATGAAAAAGATGGAAATATTCCCTCCCAAAAGGGTTGACCTAGAAAGGACTCAAAAAATCAAGCCAAGACTGCCTAAAACTGAAAAAGAAACTTCAATTTGCCTATTTTTTCAATTCTACACAAAAAGGACTCAAACTGAAATGGGAAAGTTTTTATCAACACTTACTTTCATTTAATTGCATTTAAATGACAAATACTAAAACAATTTATAGAAGCATTGTTTTAATATTTTGTTATAATACCTTTCAGTTTTGATTTCTTTGCAAAAAAGGAGGTTGACTTAGGCTTGTTTTGATTTTTTTGCAAGAAATAGCAAAGACAAAATATGGCTTTTGATTTGATTTTTGCAAAATAAATTTTCCACTCTAAGGCATATATGATTCTAATTCTATTTTGCAAGGTGTAAAGTATTCTCACCTAGGCGTTTGATTTTCTCTAAAAATCATAAAACATTAACAAAGGCATAGGCTATATGACTTTCTCAAAAATTACATAAAATACTAAGGCATACAAGACCTAGGCTAGCAAGCATATGCAAAGGGTGAAATACCACTAAGGTATTAGTGAAGGCATGTATTTTAAATAAATGAATGTGGAAAAAAGAGAGGTTGATTTAGGGAAAGTTGAAAATCCTAATCACAAAACCATCGAACCCCTAACTTTCAGTTCTCATTTTGCATTTGGATTTTTGAGAATTCTCCTTTAAGCATTGCCACCATGAAGCTAGGGTTTGAGCTCAAATCTCTCCATTTTTGTAGCTTCTTTCATATCAAACCTTCTCAGGAAATTAATGGTGAGTATCTCTCTCTATCGAATATGTAAAAATCCCTTCATTGTCTTCATTTCGAATGCTTCATCAGGCCTTTTAGCTGTGGCAACCACCATTTTTTGATGCATTTGATTTTGTTTCATTATTTTGATGCCTTAATTTGTCTTGAAGCCGACATCAAAGATCTTTTAAAGCTCCTTTCTGTAGGCATTGTAATGTATTTCTCTATAGAAAATAATCAAGGTAAGCTCTTCTACCTTTCAAACTTTGCATTGTTCTCCATTCCTTGTCAACAAAATGCTCAACTCGAGCTCAATGGGTGCAAAAATGATGAAACTTTTATGGTTTTTGTGCAAAATCTTGATGGTTTCTTCTATTTTTGAAAAACTGTACAACTTTGGCACCCTTAACTCATTATCTCCACCATTTTATAAGGGCTTTCTATGTTTAAAGTTGCAGCCTTTCAACTCCTAGTTGATACAAAACCCTCTTGATTCGGCCCCTATAAAACATCTTTTACACTTTTATAGCCACGATATCTTCATCTTTTGGGTACTTCTTTTTTCTGTACAAGCTCAAAGGTTTCACTACTTCATGTATGTTTTCAACATACTCTATGTAGAATTTTTTTATGGCTTTGGCTCCACAAATAAACCCTCCAAGCCATGAATAAGATGATGAAATATGATCATTGTACTCTTTCTGTTGTAAGAATGACTAGGGTTTTGAAAACCCACAATCTATATGAGATTCTTCTTTAGATTTGAAGCATGTTGAGATTTTCCATTTCATTGTATTTCTGAGCTGAGGGTTTACAAATTATGGGTGTATTACCATTACAGAGCTCCATGGCTTGTTCATTTTCTTGAAAGGCATAAAAGCACTTTATTTCTCTCTCCATTTTGGGTTTGTTCCTTCCATGACTTATGTCATTATTTGTTGTATCTGATTGAATGCCTTTGCAATGAAAGCTTGATGATTGCTTCATTTATCCTCCCATGAACAATGCACTCTTGTACCTTCAAAGTGTATACTCCAAACAACATAGATAGCAAAAATAAATATGAAACATGACAATGATAAGATATGACACAAGACTATGAAAACAAACAAAGACAACATGCAATCTTGCTAGCAACATAACTCCTTCAATGAAGAAATGATGCATTTAAATTATGTTCTGCATATTTCTTAAGCATTCAAATAAGACATTGTTCATTTGTGATTTTCACTTCATTACACTCTTGGATTGATTTTCATGAATGATCAATGTGCCTTTGACTCCTAAAACCACCTTGTGAATCACTCCTTCAGCTAAAATTTTCTTTTACTTGAGCAATATGAATGTGAATTCCTATCTCATTCCCCTCTTGAAAATTAGGGGCAACATGCGGGTCTCAACCCTTGTGGGAGCCCATTTTTCACCACATGCTATGATGCCTTCATAAATGAATCAGCAACATGATTTCACCTATACTTGCATAGTGGAAAAACATGTTAAAGATAAAAAACAATGAAGCTCAATGCTCGTGTCATGTTTTAATTTTCAGGCTCTCTTGCATACATTTGATATTTGTTAATCTAATGTATCATAAACATGTGTTATATTTATGTTTATGGGGCATATGATGAGATTCATATCTGTAGCTCTAACAATCTTTCTCAATCATCTGCAAGTTCACTTGAAGACCAGGATCAAGGAGGAGCAGGCACAATGAAGACCAACATGAAACCCCCATAGGCAATGATGGATATGTTTCCTTTCATGTCTTTCTATTATTTATTCTTCAGATGTATAGCATATCTTCCATGTTGCATTAGTTCAGCTAATCCCATGGCTTGTGTGGGAGATTTGATTGCTCCTTTCTTTCCAATGAATAGAAAAGAAACACTTATGCAGTCTTGTGTATATTTCTTTTTGTAAAATGAATGAAAGCAACAACTAATAATTCATGTAGTCTCTTTCATGCTACAAAGCATTTAATGGAAAAACTGAATTCTTTTCTTTAGCATCCTTTTGTTGTAACACATTGCACAATGAAACTAAATTATTTCTTTTAAAATTTAATATGCAATGGTTCAACATGGCAGAAATATGTTAGAATCTTTTCAACTTAAAATGAAAATGAGCTACTTTAGCTCTACCAAATTGAGCTATAGGTGAAAATTTAGTAACATTTATGGCAATTTCTATTGAATGATTGCCTGCTAAGCATATAGACCAGTTACCTTAACAATCCATTGGGCATAGAGTCAAATCTACCCCTTCTCAAACTCAAAAAACTATGAAAGCCAACTATAAATACTCCAAACAATAGCAAAAACAATAAACTAAAATCAAGCTAAAAGCAAACTAAAAGGCCCTGGTGGCCAACAAACATGTACTACAACACTTAGGGAAAGAAAAATAACTAAAATAAATGTGCCTTGAGCACTTATTAGCTAGAAAACACTAAACTAACCTATTAACTAAGGAAAGGCTACATAAAGGAAACCATTAATTGGTTCAAGAAAGTAGCTTCCCCTTCTTTGCAACCTGCAATGCTCCATTATCTTGTGAGCTAACCAATAGAGATGGAGAAAAATCAAATATCCAACAAACTGTTGCAAAACCCTTTTGAGAAGGAAAATGCAGTCACTTACCCACTTATCTTGATCAATGAACCAGTGGTAATCATGTGAAAAAATGAGCTAGTTATGATCAAATCGATACCTTCTTTTATGCTCTAGATCAATGTTATGATGGGTTTGCTCCTTCTTGTTGGCTTCCAACCAAGCTAAATGCCTAATCAGACATCCCCTTGAAAGCTTTGGACTAGAGAGAAAACAATTTAAGTGATCGGGAATAGCAACATCACCTTCACCTTGTATGATAGCTTGCCATGTTGATTCCTCATCCATGGTCAATGGGTCATCCTCCTCCATTAGAGTAGCTAATAACTCATCAAAGCTATCAACTCTTGAAAGGCTCTTAGGGACAGTTGCTTCAAGCTCAAAATTCTCATCATTACCCAAGGAGGTACACTCCAAAATAGGATCTTCTTCTTCAATGAAGGAAGGAAAATGTTCAAACAACGAGATAGCCTCTCCTGAAAGACCTTCAACTAAAACATCAACCTCAAGTTCCTCTGTACAACAAAAAGGTAGCTCCTCCAACCAGTCAAGATCATGTTGTTGATTAGGTTGCTCCATAACTAGTGACTCATTCAAGAAAACAACCACTTCCACCTCCTACTCTTGTTGCTCAAGATAATCCTCCTACAAAGATGTTGGCATAACATCTAAGCATGAGAAAAAAATATCAATTTTAGCTTGAAACAGATCCTCCTCAAGATCTAAATCATTCAACTCAAGGATGCTACCATGTATCTGCTCATGGTGTCACTAATTAACCCATTTAGACTCCATAAAATGTTCACACTTGCACTCCTCTTGCTGCCCTAAGGTCTGATTATCATATGGATCACCTTCAAACAACAACTCCTCACATTGTTGAGAATCTTCTTTTTTTTAAAAAACTAATGTTGATGAGGCAAAAGACTCATCCTCCTTGTCACTATACCAGCTAGATACCTCAAAATAGTTGTCAATGTTTTGTTGTTCAAATTGGTCTTGGTTTTCCAAAATCTATTTTGACTTGCAGCTACTGAGGGTATGAGCATTCTTTCTTCATCTTCCACAAAAAGTGGTAAATCATCAAATAGATCAGTCAAAACTTGAGAACTATCAGCCATTCCTTGATCTAGAATTTGTTTTTCCTCAACTATAGCCTCCTCTATCTCTCCATCCTACTATCCTGATTGATCTATTAAAATAGCTTGATCATTTCTAATAAAACCACAAAGCTCATCAGTAAAAATAAACAAAGATTCATCTTGAGAAATATTTTCCTACTCGATATTTTGTTGCTCTAAGTGGTAAGCCTCCAAAGCTGAATGCAATGGATTCACATCTCTAAGCTTCTCCATTAGGAGTAAGGAATTTTGATCAATGGGTTCATCCTTGGATCTATTAGGTGGGGAAACTCGGGGAGCTTCTTGTATTTCATGAAAAGAAAGAGGATGTTCAAGGGGTTGTTATGTAACTATACTAGGTTGAACGAGACTACTTTCCTCATTTGGCAAAGGATGAAGGCTTTGGAAATTTGGTATTTAAATAGTAAGAGGTTTTCTTGAGAAATTAAGGGCTTTATCCTACCTAAAACTTGGAATCTCAACTTTAGGAACAATAGGAGGCTCATTTTCTCTAAAACTTGGAAACTTATACTTACGAAATTTCTCTTGAGCAGACCGATCTGGAACTATAGGAGTTGCTTGGAACTACTTCCTTTGAAACCTAGCATGCAAAGGATTCATCTGCTCCTCAAATTGTATCATTTTTGTCTCTAATTCTTGCTCATAGAGATAGGCTTGATAATCCATCTCTTCCTATTGTTGATTATACTTGTATTTCCTCTTGATCTCCTCTACCTACTTTGAGAGGTCAAGCATGAAGTCAAGCATCATACCCTTTATGCACACAATCTCCTCCTTTTCAATTTCTTGGAGCTAGTTTTGAGCATATGAAGGTTGATATGGAGGTTGAGAAGGGATGGGTGGGTCATAATTATATTGGGCATGTTGGTCTTGAAAAGCCATGGAATTGAAACTAGCAACATGATTGACCTGATATGACTGATGATGGGGTGGATAAACATAGCCTTCATGATATGAAGGATGATAGGACATATCTCCATGAAACATATGCATATTCATTAATTCAAAACTTGCAAAACAAGAAAAAATCATACCTTTAAAAAAAATAAACCAGCACTTGATCGTACTAAAACTAGTAATTTAGGCTCGGAGTCACCAGGTATAAAATTAAAACCTCTAAAGGATGGAAACACTGGTGCATAAACTATAACGACAACTTAAAATTTAAAAACTTTCTCTGAAATGAACTTTAGAGTCCCACCAGGTGTGCCAAAAATTATTCTCAATCATGATTGCACCTTAGCTAAGACTTGACTTAACTATCTTCTTGAAGAATGGAAGCATTCTCGAGTAATGGGTAACTCGTGGTGAGAACGAATCTCCAAAGAGAGCTAGTTCCCTTGGAAGATCACCTAAACTACATAATTTCCTAAGAAAAGGGTTGAGAAAGATAATTTGAATTAAAAATCTTAAAACCTAAGTGGTGATGCACCAAAACTTTAACTGATTTTAATAATTCCACTCACAAAAAGTTCTCAAAAACTAACTTTCACAACCTCACATGAACATACAACACAAAATTGATTTGCATGAAGATTTAAAATAAAACACAACATGCAACCTGCATCATATGAAATTTCTACACCCACACTTGCAATAATAGGACATAAAAAGGATTCAACAGTTGGAATCACAATGACAACATCAAACTATTACTGCAAAATGAGACAAAAATTGAGATAGGAATGCTTTGTTGTTTTTATTGCTTTGAAAGGAGTATGAAAATACCAAAATCTGAGTACAAACAATGGCTTACAAAGATCTTTGGAAGTAGACAAGAGAGTAAGAATAAAATATATATTGTACAAATTGTCTCCAAGAGTGAGAATGGAAAAAACTGAGTGAAAATCTCTCAAAAATAGAAACCTCAATGCCATTTTTGAGCTCCAAAGAAAAGCCCAAAAAATAGTGCCCAAAACACCTCCAAATTGGATGAAAAAGATATAAATATCCCCTTCCCAAAAGGGTCAACCTAGAAAGGACTCAAAAAATCAACCCAAGGCTAATTGAAATTGAAAAAGAAACTTTAGTTTGCCTATTTTTTCTATTCTACACAAAAAGAACTCAAATTGAAATGGGAAAGTTTCTATCAACACTTTCTTTCATTTAACTATTTTTAAATGACAAATACTAAAACAATTTATAGAAAAATTGTGTTAATACTATCTTAAAAAATCTTGCAGTTTTGATTTCTTTGCAAAAAAGGAGGTCAACTTAGGCTTGTTTTGATTTTTTTACAAAAAATAGGAAAGACATATAATATGGCTTTTGATTTGATTTTTGCAAAAATAAATTTTCCACTCTAAGGCATATATGATTTTGATTCTCTTTTGCAAGGTGTAAAGTATTCTCACCTAGGCATTTGATTTTCTCTAAAAATCATAAAACTTTAACAAAGGCATAGGCTATATGATCTCAAAAACTACATTAAATCTTAAGGCATACAAGACAAAGGCTAGCAAACATATGCAAATGGTGAAATACCACTAAGGTATTAGTGAAGGCATGTATTTTTTAAAAATGAATGTAGAAAAATGAGTGGTGAACTTAGGGAAAGTTGAAAACCCTAATTACAAAACCATTGAACCCCTAACTTTCAGCTCTCATTTTGCATTTGGATTTTGGAGAATTCTTCTTTGAGCACCACCACCATGAAGCTAGCATTTGAGCTCAAATCTCTCCATTTTTACAGCTTCTTTCATGTCGAACCTTCTCCAAAAATTAATGGTATCTCTTTCCATCGAATATGTAAAAATCCATTCATTGTCTTCATTTCAAATGCTTTATAAGGCCTTTTAGCCATGGCCACTACCATTTTCTGATGCATTTCATTTTGTTTCATTCTATTGATGCATTACTTTGTCTTGAAGTCGTCGTCAAAGATATTATGAAGCTCATTTTTGCAGGCATTGTAATGTATTTCTCTATAGAAAATGACCAAGGTAAGCTCTTCTACCTTTGAGACTACATTTTTCTTCATTCCTTTTCAACAAAATGTTCAACTCGAGCTCAATGGGTGTAAAAATGATGAAACGTTTATGTTTTTTGTGCAAAATCTTGATGGGTTCTTCTATCTCTACAAAAATGTAAAACTTTGATACCCTTAACTCATTATCTCTACCATTTTATAAGGGATTTTTTTGTTTAAAGTTGTGGCCTTTCAGCTCCTGGGTGATACAAAACCCTCTTGATTTGGCCCCTGTAAAACATCTTTTACACTTCTATAGCTGTGACATCTCCATCTTTTGGGTACTTCTTCTTTCCACGGAAGCTCGAAGGTTTCAATACTTCATGTATGTTTGCAAAATACTCTATGTAGAATATTTTTTGTGGCTTTTGCTTCACAAAAAAACCCTCCAGGCCATGGCTAATATGATGAAATCTGATCATTATACTCTTTCTATTGTAAGCATGAGTAGGGTTTTGAGAACCCATGATCTATATGAGAGTCTTCTTTAGATTTGAAGCATGTTGATATTTTCTATTTCACTGTATTTTTGAGCTGAGGGTTTGCAAAATATGGGTGTATTACCATTACAAAGCTCCATGGCTTGTTCATTTTCCTGAAAGGCATAAAAGCACTTTATTTCTCTCTCCATTCTCGATTTGTTCCTTCAACGACTTGCTTCATTATTATTTTTATTTGATAGATGAATGCCTTTACAATGAAATGTTGATGATTGCTTCCTTTAGCCTCCCATGAACAATGCACTATTTTTTGTCCTTTCTCTGTGATTATTGTTTGTTATTACTTTTCACTTTTTGATGGTTGTACCTTCAAAGTGTATACTCCAAACAACATAGATAGAAAAAAAAATATAAAACATGGAAGTAATAAGATATGACACAACACTATGAAAAAAAACAAAGACAACATGAAATACTGCTAGCAACAAAACTCCTTCATTGAACAAAGGCTTATTTGAATGCTTAAGAAATATGCAGAACATAATTTAAATGCATCATTTCTTCATTGAGAAATATGAATTTCCATTCCTATCTCATTCCCCTCTGGAAAATTAGGGGCAACATGTTGGGCTCAACCCTTGTGGGAGCCCATTTTTCACCACATGCTATGATGTCTTTAGAAATGAATCAGCAACATGATTTCACCTATACCTACATAGTGAATAAACATGTTAGATAAAAAATAGTGAAGCTAAATGCTCCTGTGATGTTTTAATTTTCAAGCTCTCTTGCATACATCCAATATTTGTTGATCTAATGCATCATAAACATGTGCTATATTTATGTTTATGGGGCACATGATGAGATTCATATCTAGATCTCTAATAATATTTTTTAATCATTTGTAGGTTCACTTGGATACCAGGAGCAAGGAGGAGCATGAAACAATGAAGACCAACACGAAACCCCCACAAGCAATGATGGATATGTTTACTTTCATATGTCTTTCTATTATTTAATCTTTAGATGTATAGCATATCTTCCATCTTGCATTGGTTCAACTACTCCCATGGCTTGTTTGGGATATTTGATTACTCATTTCTTTCCAATGAATAGAAAAGAAACACTTATGCAGTCTTGTGTATATTTCTTTTGCAAAATGAATGAAAGTAATTGTACACATCTAAAAATGGTCACGGTTATTCAAACCTGTTAATTAATTAAATATGAATTATTTAATTAATATTCTTAAGTCATCTACATATAAATAAATTTAACTATTTATTTATATTGTTTATTTTTCCAATTCTTCTAGTTTAATTAAATAAATAAGTTTATTTAATTATTGATATCTTCCTCTTAATTAATTAAATAGATTTCATAATTTATTTATATTAATTATCACAAGTTTAAATTCTAAATTTAAATGATATTCTTCATTTCACATTTAATTAAATATTTTCAATATTTAATTAAACACTTTCTAATTCTTCACTCTTCATATAATTAGATATTCCAAATATTTAACTAAAAAGATTTCTTTCCTCCATAATTAAATATTCTATAATATTTAATTAGAAACTTTCTTCTTTTTATATTTAATTAAGTATTTTATATATTTAATTAAAGCTCTTTTATCATCTCCCACACATAATTAAATATTATTTATTTGAATTATGGAAACTTCTAATTCTTTGTCACATGTAATTAAATAAATTTATTTATTTAATTATGGATTTTTCCTCAACTATCAACTAACTCTTCATAAATGAAGCGCACAAATGGCAACTTTCATTCATTTTTGAATGGAAAAGGCTTTGTTTGAGGAAACATCTCCCATCTTTCTCTCAACCTTCCATATTTTTCTCAACTTCTTGATCTCTCACCATTCATCCTAACAAGTTTGAATCTCAACCATTGTTCCTCGCCAACTGGATTCTTGCCTTCAAAAATCTATAAATACAGCCCTCTTATGAGTTGGAAAGGACCCCTCAAATCCTAAATTTCATGCGTAATCACTATAGTTGCATATCAACATTCTAACAATAATCATAGCATCATAGCATTTTAGCATTTCAAGTTCATTCCATAGCTTAAAAAATATAGCAATACACATGTATTTTCAATCAATCTCATTCTCCTAAGCTATCATTTCAATAAGCTATTGTTTGCACAACTGAGAGCCGACAACTTTAATCAAATCCTTGGAGATAGAGGACAATAGGACAAATTTGAAGAAGTTGTTGTCTTTAGAGTTGGCATTTTTATTTTCTAATTAGTTTCTTTCAATATAATGTCTTATTGGTGTGTTAGTTTACATTTTAGTTAATCATGCATATTCTAACTCACACATTTTTGGCACCCACCGTGGGGCATCCCCCCTGTTTTTAATCTTTTTTATCACAGATTTTTCTAATAGGTGACGGACTGGAGTCGCGCTTTAGCACATACGAGCCTCTTTTTTAGCGCATCCCTAGACTATTTTAGTGCATCCCTAGACAGTTCCAGCGCATCCATGGATTGTTTCAGTGCATCCATGGACTGTTTTGGTGCATAGACGGCCTGTTTTCATGCATCCCTTCTTGATCATTTAGCGCATCCATGGACTGTTTTGGTGCATAGACGGCCTATTTTCACACATCCCTTCTTGATCATTTAGTGCTTTTGTTAACCATTTTCGTGCATTAGTGGCCTGTTTTAGCGCATACAAGGGTTGTAAAAGAAAATTATAATTCCTACGCCATCCGCGAACATAATATTTCAATTCGATTTTAAAAATAAAATGAAGCAATCCTAGGATAGAAATTTAAAATCTAGAATTTATCAATCCTAGGATAGTCACCAAACTTTATTCCATGCTGGTTAAAATGAATCCAATGTTTGTTGTGAAGCAAAATCTTCACTTAGCATAGAGAACCGTTATTTGGATTTAAAATTGAACCACTTGTTTTATGTGATTGTGGGGTAATAGGTTTATGCTCTCCCCTTAACTGGGTGATTAGAACACTAGACTTACCTATTTCATTTCATGCAAATTCATGCTTTATTAAATCCTTTAGAAGGCCTACCATAGTGGGAAAAAGTACTCACCCTACGGGAACGACCTAAGTGGGAACAACCAAAGCCAGGTTTTCCAACCCACTATAATCAAAAGTGAATTTTGGGGAAACCCATATTCAACGGAAGTGAGCAAGATAACCATCCCCAAAATATTTTTTATAAATATTGGTAGGTCTCCTGAGGGATTTTATCTATTTCCATGCCGAATGGAAACCTTTACTACGAACCATAGTGTAGAAAGCCAACCGTGTCAGTATCCAAACATCATTTCAATCAAAGTGCAAGGGGAGGGAAGAATTTTCCCCCAAGACACTCACCATATAATCGCCATGGATTGTTTTCTCAAGGGATCAAGAAATCTAACCTTGAGTACACACCTGGAAAAGACAAAAACATGGGCGCCCTCTAGGGGGTGACACGATTGTGTGAGTCGACGTAATTTTAAGTTGTGGTTTGTGATTCCTATGATGAACTATTTGAAAAACTGAGTGAGTTTGACTGAAGTGCTTATCTTGTTCAATACCTGTGAAAATATCAAGAATATACACTCTTTGTTTAGATTTTAGGATTAACAAAACAACTGTATGCCATGTTTTTCACATCTAAATCAGATTAAGATCATCCAAAAATATCAAACTATCAAAACATGTCTATCTTAGAAAAATAATTGGATAGATTAGCGCATCCTTGGTCTATCTCAGTGCATTGGTGCTCTTTTTCGGCACATTTGTACTCTGTTTCGACGCATTTGTGCTTTGTTTCAACGCATCTATGTTCTATTTTGGTGCATCTATTCCCTATTTCAGTGCATCTGTGCTTTGTTTCGGCCCATCTACGCTCTGTTTCAGCGCATCCATGCTCTGTTTTGGCGCATCTATGTTCCAAGTCTAGTAATTTTCTGACCTTCAGAAATCAGTCATCTCAGTCTAGTCTTTTTTCTATGCTCAGGGTTTGGAAGTCTATAACTTTTTCCAAAAAGTCCCTAGAGAGGAAGATTAGAAAGCCAAAGAAATCTCTCGGTTATAAGAAGTTATTAAAGAAGAGGAAATTTTTATACCAAAGTCGAAAGGTCTTGCTTGAACACATGAAATTTATTCACCGATATCACGACTGTGTTAGAGGTTTCACTGACGATTATTTTGTAGAACCTTTATACTCACGAGCCTTCTTTCAAAGAAGAGCCCTTTCTCAAAGGCACAACCATAGTCAGCGTATTCGTTCCTCTTATATTCCCCAACCTACAATTGTATACTCTACTCCTCCTAATCAATTTCTGCAATAGAGAACTTGAGCACATTAGGCATTTATCGCAATCCTTCTTTTTACAAAGCTACAATCAAATCTCACAAAGTGAAAAATCATCTTTATTTTCAATCTTTGGTTTAATTCCCACAAACAAGATTTTCATCCTTTCAATTAGGGAGTCACGAGCTAAAGAGTAGAAATATTTTAAGTCATAGAATCTTCATTCTATCCTGACTTTCATATCCATCAACATTGCACTATTTCATTCTTTTGATCAAAGTTAGTAGAAATTTGGTAAAATCTTATGCCTGTTGTCACAAGATCTCGAAAGCATATAGAAAGAGATGAAAGAGAAAGTACAGTAGGAAAAATGGGTGATAATAGTGAGAGGGAAGAGATCCCCTATCATAATTCAAATACTAAAGAAATAATGGAAGAAAAGCTCCAAGAAGCAGAGTAGGATCCCCAATTCCATACTCTTATGGAAAGGATTTTAGAACGAAACAAAGAAAGATATTTCCTTTCATTAGCTAATCAAGGAGCTAAGTTACCTACCAATTTTGACACAAAAGGGATTAAAGAGAATCCTAAAACTCCTCCTAATGATTTTAGTGCCCTTACTCAATAGATAAAAGAATTAGGAGGGCAAATAAAATAAATGCAAGGGGGTGCAACAAAGAAGTATGTTTTGGATGATATATGTCCATATCCATTCAATAGGATTATTCAGATGATTCCTTTTCCAAAACATTGTGTAATCCCTAAGTTTGATAGATATAATGGGAAAACAGACCCCATTGAACATGTAAGGGATTTCCGAAATATGAGCTTAGAATTCACTCATGAATATACCTACTTAATGCGATTGTTTCCATGAAGTCTGGGTGGAAAATCCATGGAGTGGCTTTCAAAGATCACTCCCCCCATTAGAACCTTTGAGGATTTAATAAATAAATTTATATTGCAATACTACAGCATTCAACACTAGATAACCGTGCTTGATATGTGTAAGGTGAAACAAAAATTAGGAGAATCCTTCACTACATTTTTGCAAAGGTGGAGAAGGGTGTTTGCTAGATACTCTCGTCCTGTTCCTGAAATGGAAAAGATGGAGATCTTTATCGATAGTCTGAATCAAGAGATGAATTATAGACTAAACCTTCACTGTCCTCAATCATTTGAAAAGTTGATTGAAAATGCGATTGTTATTGAAGGTGCCTTGGTCAAATGTGGAGTTCTAAAAATCGATAAAGAGGGTTCAAATTCGTACAACAACAACAACCATAGTAACAACAATGACAAATCACGATTTTGGACTCAAAATAAAAATGTTGTGAATGATGGGGTAGTAGATGCTAACAACATGAATGTCAAGCCTACCATTCCTAATGTATTAGGTGTCCAACGTAGCAATAATGCTAGAAATTCTAGTACCCAAGGCAATGTTTCCTATCAAGGGAATGTGACCAATAATCGTGGAAATAATCTTAGCAATAATCAAAATTCAAATGTGCCCCGATCTTCATATTTTTCAAATCGACGGAGTTTTACTCCCTTGGTCCACTCTTTGGAATCCATTCTCAAAGAACTATTGAATCAAAACGCTATTACATTGCCACCACAAAGAGACTATGAGCCTTAGGTTAAACCACCATCGTGGAATGACTCACACTTTTGTAATTATCATAGGTGTAAAGGTGATAAGACAAATAATTTCCAAGGGTTAAAGAATATTGTTCAGGATTTTTTTGATAACTGTACCATCACAACAGAGGGACATAATGTCAATGATGACCATCAAGCATTCAAGGATCCTCTCCCTAATTATTAAAAAGGGGAATCTTCAGGTGACAAGGGCAAGAATGTTAATTATGTCCACAACACCATTATCAATCATATTTATACTGACGATCAACAAATCAATTCTATCTGAATCAAAGGTAAGAAAGAATATCGAGAGGTCAATGCTACGACAAGGGGATAAGTCAAAATTATTGTCAAAGGAAGCTCATATAAAGTAGCAGTTCCCCCTCCAAGTTAGTACAATTTGGTTGATCAACTATGAAAAACATAGACACAAATTTCTATCTTGGAGCTCTTAAAATTGTCACCTATGCATAAGGACATTCTGGAAAGGGCACTTGTTGATACAACTGTCTCTCCTAATCTAGATATCAATAAATTTCAAGCCATGGTGGGACACTTGTCCTCATCCGCATGTTTATCCTTTACTAAAAAGGATGACTCATCCATAACCCATCCACATAATTCATCACTCTACTTAGAGGTCATGGTTCACAAATCTCGCATTAGATGTGTCCTAATAGATGGGGGAGCTGGATTAAACATTTGTACTTTAAAATTGGTCCTAGCTTTGGGATATTCAGAAGAATCTATAGATACATGAAGGAAGATTACAATCAAGGCTTACAATGATGAGGAAAGAGCTTCCAAAGGCCTCATCATGTTACCCATCAGAGTGGGACCTATTGTGAAGAATACCTTTTGTCAGGTTTTGGATCAGGATCTATCCTATAAGATACTCTTGGGTCGTCCATGGATCCATAACATGCAAGCTATTCCATCCACTTATCATCAATGCTTGAAGTTTCCATACGATGGACAAGAAGTAAAAATACTTGCTGACCACATTAGCAATCAAACTTGCTCTAACCTAAGAGCAACTCAAGACACACTCATCCTACATAATAGAGAGGCTTTGGCCATCTCTACCTCCAAATACAATGAGTAAGCAAGAAAAATGATAATTAATTTTGGCACCAAGTTAAAATTGAAAGATGATGGGCTGGGAGAATATTCCTTATGTCTCTCTAATCTACCCATATCTCCAAGATCTCATGGTCAACCATCAACATCTATACAACAGGCTACAACAACTTTAGCCTCAGCTTTAGTTCCCATCACCAAGTTTAATGGAGTATTTATCAAAGAAAATGAAATGGAAGATAAAGCTATCTTTGATTGGCTCTATAAAGATGAAGAAGAATCAATACAACATGTCAAGTTACCCACAGAACAATATGGAAAAGGTTATGAAATAATGCAACAAATGGGTTATGAAGGAAATGGCCCTATAGGTAAAATAAAAGAGGGTATTGTTGAGCCTATCCAACTGAAAACAATGCACCCAAAGGATAAGACTGGGTTAGGATATGGTGAAGATACAAAGCAAGAAGTGGTACAAAGAATGTCTAAAGAGGAGTTAGCTGAAACAATCCTGAGAATTCAAGCAAATAATTCCAACACTGACTCCAATGAGTATGAATGGGATGACATCTCTTATGATACATTCTTGATGGATAAAAGGGTGGATGTCATTACACAAATTCACACCTGCATCCTTACAAGGGGAAAGCTCAAGGCCTCCGCTTGATTACGTTCTACAAAGAGATCATGACTCAAGTGAAAACAATTTGATTCAAAGTGAGACAAATCATCCACATGAGGATACCATCCTGGACCTCTCCCATAATGACATTAAAAATAGTATCATGACTCTAACGGCTAGTGACCTTACTCATCCTAATGATCCATTTTGTTTGGCCTATCCCGAACTCATTGATTGGGAACAAATCACACCTATTGATGTCCCAACTTTTCCAAATGACGAAACCATCATAAACTTCCTTTGTTCATCCCATCCAGAAACAAGTTCCACCAGGGAATCATAGGATGAGATTTTTTGATAGGAAAGTGATAAGTTTCTCAGCTATGAAATAAATAATATAAAAGAAAGATCTAATTGTGAAAACCTAACAAAGGGAGTATTGGATCAAGAAAAGAGAAAAATAAAAAGCGTATCCAATAGTGAAAACCTTTCAAAGGCACTAAAGGATGGGAAACTTGACACTCTCCCAGAACATTACCAAGAAAGGTGTTCTATTTTAATCGAACCAACGGAGGCACTCAATATAGGTACTATAGAAAAACCCAAAGTCTTACAATTGGCTGCATCTGTAACAGAAGGGGAAATTACAAGATTCACAGAATTTCTCAATAACAACCAAATCAATTTTGCATGGTCCTACATGGATATCCCTAGATTAGATCCAGACCTCATCAGGCATCATCTATCTATCATGCTCCGGGCAAAACCCGTGAAGTAGAAACTCAGAAAAATGCATCCACATGTTGCATTATTGGTTAAGGAAGAGTTAAAGAAGATTTTAGATGTTGGATTCATTCGGTCTATCGACTATGCAGAATGGATCTCCAATATCGTACCTGTTTCAAAACCAGATAGAAAAATTAGAATTTGTACAAATTTCATGGATTTCAACAAAGCATGTCCTAAAGACAATTTCCCCTTGCCAAACATAGATATGATTGTTGACTTGACTATTGGACATAAGATGTACTCATTAATTGATGGATTTTCAAGATACAACCAGATAAAGATTGCACTAGAGGATCAGGATAAAACAACTTTCACATGTCCTTGGGGTACCTATTGCTGGAATGTAATGCCATTTGGGTTAAAGAACGCATCAGCTACATACCAACGTGCAATGACAATAATTTTTCATGATATGATGCATACATTCATGGAGGATTGTGTTGATGATCTCCTTGCCAAATCTAACACCAGGAAAGGACACATAGATATCTTATCTAAAAATTTCAAAAGAATGGAGCAATTCAAAGTAAGACTTAATCCAAAGAAATGTGTCTTTGGAGTGAAATCTAGAAATTTTCTAGGTTACATTGTATTAGAAAAGAGAATTGAAGTGGATCCAGCTAAGGTACAAGCAATTCTTGATATGCCACCACCAAGGAATATTAGTCAGCTACGCTCTTTGCAGGGATGGTTACAATCCATCTAAAGATTCATTGCCCAACTGGCGGATAAAAGTTTACCATTCACTCATCTCTTACACAAGAATGTTCCATTTAAATGGGAAGACAAATGTGAAGCAACGTTTGATCAGATAAAGCAATATCTCATGAATCCACCAATATTGATTCCACTAGTGCAAGGTGCACCTCTCATATTGTATATTTCTGCCATAGAAGTGTCCTTAGGAGCATTATTGGCATAGGAAGACAACTCAGGAAAGGAGCGAGCAATCTATTACATTAGTCGAACTTTAACAAGTCATGAGCTAAATCACACCTTCATTGAAAAAGCTTGCTTAGCAGTAGTGTTCACTTCTCAAAAGTTATGACACTACATGCTAACTCATACAATAAAGCTTGTGGATAAGATTGATCCACTCAAATATTTTCTAAGGAAACCTTAACTGGCAGGTTGGCTAAGTGGGTCATGATCCTGAGTGAGTTTGACATTCATTATGTGGATCGTAAAGCTATAAAGGGATAGGTGATTATAGATTAGTTAGCAGAAGCACCAATGCCAGCAGAACACCCAATACACAATGAATTTCCTGATGCCGATGTATTCACAGCCGCTATCAATCAGTCATGGGAACTCTACTTCGATGGCTCCTACACTCAACATGGTTCAGGAGCAAGAATTCTTTTTATTACACCTCAAGGACTTACAATTCCAAAATCTTATCAGCTAATGTTCCCTTGCACAAACAATATAGCTGAATATGAGGCATTATTAATTGGCATGAGAATTGCAGTAGATTGGAAAATCACAAAACTTCAAGTTTTTGGTGATTCACAACTTGTTATAAATCAAATCAATGGCGACTATCACACTAAGGATGACAAGTTGATACCTTAAAAAAGGATGGTGGACGATTTTTAGAAATACTTTGTTGATATCAAGTTCACACAAATTCTGCATATTGATAATAAATCAGTCGATGCAATGGCTACAATATCATCTCTACTCCAGTTGTTAGAGAATCAAACATGGTATGATTTTCTGGTGGAACAATTGTTTTCTCCCTCCTATGACAATCCAGAAACTCAAATCATTAGCCACTTAACCAGTTCTAATTCTCCCTTCTATGGTCAAATTTACACTTACCTAAAGGATACTATTTTACCTTTAGATTTGTCTAGAAATCAGAAAAGAAATTGCATCTGTCAATCCTCCCGTTACACCTTAATTGCTGACATCTTATACTAGCATGGTCTAGATGGTACTCTCCTTAGATGTCTTGAATGAGATGAATTGGAAAAAGCCTTACAAGAGGTACATGGTGGCATTTGTGGGACACACTCAAGTGGACTAACCTTAGCAAAGAAACTTGTTATATTGGGTTACTACTAGCTGACCATGGAGAAGGAATCATTCATCTTTGTTAAGAAATGTGCAAAATTTTAGATTCATGGGAATCTCATTCATGCTCCTGCACAGGAATTACAACCCTTCACCACAACATGGCCTTTCGCTTAGTGGGGATTGGACGTGGTTGGAAAGATACACCCATCATCTTCAAATGGACACAAATTCATCATCACAGCCACTGAGTATTTTACTAAGTGGATTGAAGTTGTTCCCCTAACCACTGTTACTGGAAAACAAATCTCTTCATTCATTTTTAACTATATCATCTGTCGATATGGTATTCCCAACTCCATTATCATAGACAAGGGAAGACCCTTTAAAAACAAGGATGTTGATGAGCTATCTGAAATATTTTGAATCCAACACAGCTTCTCTACACCTTACTATCCGCAAGGGAATGGTCAAGAAAACAATTCTGAAGATTTTGAAGAAAATAGTGAATGAAGTAGGACATGATTGGCATGTCCAATTAAATCCAGCATTATGGGCATACAGAACAAGTATTCACACACCAACAGGTGCTACTCCTTATGCTTTGGTCTATGGAATAGAAGCTATTCTACCATTGGAGGTTGAGATTCCCTCACTTCGAGTATCACTAAAGGGGTTAATCAATGATGAAGACTATAGAGTATCAAGATTACAAGAGTTGGAATTGCTTGACGAATGACATCAAACTGCAGTTAATCATTTAAAGGGATATTAACAAGTTATGTCCCACAGCTACAATCACATAGTCAAACCACAAAATTTTCAAGTAGGTGACTTGGTTCTCAAAGAAAACCCTCGTAATCAGCAAGATCGAGAGAATAAACGCAAGTTCGCACCTAATTGGTTGGGCCCGTTCATTATCATTTATGCATATGGATCGGGGGTATATCAGTTGTCAACATTAGAAGGGGACCTGTTTGAAGATCCAACCAACAACATTCATCTAAAGAAGTTTTATGCCTGAAAATATCAAAAACAATATAAAAAGTCCTGAAAGAAAAAGAAAAAATTGTTGCCTTGATGAAAACCTGGCAAACAGACATCTTGGTAACAACAAAAAAATCAGGAAATTAGGAAAAAGTGCAATAAAAACAAATGGTGAAAACCTGGCAAATAAGCATTGTTTGTGATTTTGTTTAACTCTCTCATCTATTAGGATACATTCTACATATCCATCTTTCATTGGCATCATATACATGCCTAGCCATCACATTCGCATCATACATTCTACAATCTCCTTAAGACGACAAGGATTTCATCATGGCTTGATGACTAGGGTTATCCTTAACAATAGTTGTGTCTAGTAGGAGTCAGAGTACAAAGTCGCTAGGGGGAAATTCACTTCTTAGAACTTTTTGGCAGCCAAATAGCAACATGTGTCAAGCATCAGAATATCAAAAACAACACACTTGTCCAATCAAACTGAGTCTATATGACTGTTTTGACAGAAAACGGAAACAAATTGGATGATCTTAATCTGAATAAAATGAATGAAAAACTTAAAGCATAAGTTGTAGTTATTGTTTTCATATTTGATGACATCATATCTTTGGAGTGGTTCAATGATGTATTGAACTAGAATCACAAGGAAGAAGTATGTTTTTTCTTTGCTTGTTGTTTGTAAGCTAATCACTAGTATTCTGCAAATTGGTCATGGGACATGCTCTACAACGTATCATTGATGACATTTCAGAATTTTAATAGGAAAATGGTTAACTTTTGTCTGTTTATGCAAACAATACTCAGTTCATCTTGGTTTAATTATACCTCAATGCTTGTATTAACTTGCTATATCAAACATCATAAAAGTAGTACTCAGGTCATCATTGGTGCTAACATACCCTTTGATACTTGTACTAACTTTCAACATATCAAAAGGCTCAATAATGAAAATCAAGTGCAACATGAAAATGACAAATAGGAGAATGGTTCATTACTACATTCTAGGACTACATAATTCATTTAGATTTGCATTTTGGGGGCTGTTTAAGTAGATTTTTGGGGGTTGGAAAAATTCTCCTATATCTTTTCAGACAATGATTGAGTACACTTGGACATTCATTACATCTCATTCCATTCTCATTCATTACATATCATTTCACCATCACTCATTTAGGTTATAATTATTATTGCATTTGCATGCTTACATCATCATTTCATTATCATTATCATTTTTTCAATCTCATATAAGTTCGTCATGATCATTATCCATCTTCACATATCATATGCATATCATTATTTTAATCATTCATCTCATTATTATATCATTTCATAACATTTAGATTTGCATTCATTTCACATCATTTTACATACATATACATTTACAATAAGGTTGAATCCATTTCATTCATTTTCTATCATCATTTAGGCTATCATTTTCATATCCATTGCATCATAATATTATTACATCATTATCATTATTTCACCAATTTATATCATCATATTACATCATTATTCAATATCATGTGCATATCATCCATTAAATATTACATCTTCATAATCATCTCATTTATACATTCACCTCATTTCATCATAACTTTTCATTTAGATCATTATTTCACTTCAAATCCATTTATATCACTTTTTCATCATTGTTAGGTCTCATTCATTTAGTTTACATCATATCATTTTTTCACATCATTAAAATCATTCATCATTACATCTGGCATTCATTACATACGTCATAAAAAAAGAAAAACTCATCATCATTTATAATGCATCATCATATATCATTTACATTTGCATCATCATACATAAAATAAAAGCATCATCATTTTCATCATCAATCATAAATATCATACATGACATAGCATATAGAAATAAAATGCATACATAAATCCATAACACGTGCATAATTGAATTGCCACTGCATATCATAAATCTCATCAAAACAAATGTCCAGAGGTACAAGGATATCAAATGTTTCAACAAGATATATAAAATACAATGAATAAAAGTGTCGATCAAATCACTAAGGGGCATCTGGCCATGACACATGGCTGCTACTATCTCCTGAGGCGGTAGGTCTCACTAGATCTTTGCTCCCTAAATCTCTGCTCTCATCTGGCTAGTTGATCCACACTCCTAGTAGCACTCCTAGTAGCACTGCGTGAATGGGTCTGAGACCGAGTACCTGACTATGTAAAATAAATCCTCCTCTCGGGTGGCACTACCTCAAAGTATCTCATCCTATAGTACTCAGCCTCCCGAGCAGTCTTCAATCCCTCTACTACAACCTCTCCAATAGAGGTGCTCTCAATTGATCTCAAGAGTCTCTCAGCTACCCCCTCGGCCTGAATGTATCTCTCTCAGAAACTATCTCGCTCTACCATGAGCTGAGCTACTTGTGGGTTAGGAGGTGGTGACTGTGCAACCTGTGCCTGTAGCTAGTTGATCATCACCTGTGCCTATGCTAACTGACTCTGAAGAGTCTGAACCTCTTCCTACAAGGCATCCATCTATCCCTGTGAGGGAGCCCTAACAATAACCCATGGAGCCAAGGTACTCGACTGATCCACCACTCTCGATGTTCGCGGCCTCGTACTAAAGGGTACATAAAAGAAAAACCTCTGCCCTCCACTCCCACCACCTCCATCATCCCCATCATCCCCACTATCCTCTGAGCCATCTGACTCCTCCTCCTCCTCCATCTCCTCATCCTCCTCATCCACATCCATGGCTACCCCGCCTATATCATCGGCCTGCCCTATATATGCCCCTCCCTCTACTGGTACCTATGCCTGTGCACCTATCTATGCCTAACCCTATGGCTATCCTGCTGCTGCCTATGCCTGTGGTTGCCGTCACACCCGTTGTATCGCTGGTCCTCCCAATAACAAAGCAAGCTCCTTTGGACTGGTAAATCTAGGAAAGGGATGCATGTAGAAGTATGTTGCATACTCATCTATCATCCCTGCATCCATAACGTCAGGATGTATATCCCAATAATCTGGCTATAGCTCTAGGTACTCTGCTCTGGCTCTGGTAGCCTCAATCATCACAACTGGACCCCACTCTAGCACATCCTCCTGGCACCTAGCATAGTGTGTCACACCCCTACGACATCATCTGCACTAATCCATACTGTCTTAGAACCCTCATACCCAAGAATTGCTCAATGATAAACAGAGTCGGCCCAATCAAATATCTTGATCTCATGCAATAAGGCAACTCCATATAATCTGCCTCACATGGATCACAATCCAAATATGGTCTCTTGATGACTGTATCCAAATCATCTAACACGCGGTGCTAGTACTCTAACTTGCCTAGCATTGACTGGACAAGGGGACCTATGTAGGCATAAACATAGGGGAAACCAAGTGGGTGATCTCTTCGAACAATAGGGCGAGTGATGGCAAAATGCTCCCATGCAAATATCTGTAATAGAGTAACTCCATAGGAGAGACTCTTCCCATCTAAATACATGACCTGATGAAGATCATGATATAGATGGGAAAGCATGCATGATCCCCATGCATATCTGGTCTGGTGGAGAAGCATGTCCACCAGAATCCTACCCCAATCAACTGATAGTCCCTTTGCCTTGCGATCGGGACAAAGGAAACCACCGATGAATCCTACTAACACCGAAGGCAGTGGCACGTATCTCTCCACCATCTCCTTCCAAGGAAGCTCATATCCAGAGACATGAGGATCCTAGAAGACTCATCGCAAATCATCAGTCCCTCCAATCTCCTTGTGATCATAGATCAAAATCTCACCAACTACAGGAATACCGAGAATCTTGTATACATCCTCTGGAGTCACGATAATCTCTCCTGTGGCTAGATGAAAGGTGTTATGGTCACTATTCCACCTCTCAGCTAAGGCTATCAATAGTGCTTTGTTGATCCTATACTGTGGGATCCTCAACTGTGGACTCAAACCACACTGGTATATCACCTCTAAATCGGCCTGGGACAGTCGAGGAATCATATCCCATGTCTGGGGAAATCTCTCTCTAATCTAGATGAGTTTAAATTCCTCCTTTATGGCATTACAATCAATCATGTAAATCAATCATCCAGGTATACTAAACCTCATCTAATCAAATCAATACATCAAGCAAATTCATCAATTGTATCAATCAGGCAATCAACTCAATCAAATCAAATCTTATTTTTTCTTCAAGTAGGAAGGCAAGTAAAATTTCATCTATTTGTTTTTCATATCGCATGGAAAGAAAATTTATTTATCATTTCTACTATTTGTTTTCATATCGCATAGAAAGAAAATTTATCTATCATTTCTACTATTTTTTTCATATCGCATGGAAACAAACTTATATCATGCGCTCGCATGATGTCTTCAATTAAACCTAGGCAAGGTCCTGATGGCTACAACTGCAAAGCCATAACATGAGCGCATTATAGTGCGCTCGCGTTATTGACTGTTAAAAGCAAAAAACCAAATGCAAATCTCTCATTTGCATTTTTACTGGTTTTTTTGGTGCACCCGCGGCCAAAAACACCAAAATAGCATGCTCACGTTCGAGGAGAAGAATTTCTTCACCAAGAATCCGAATTTCTTTGCAATGATGGCGCCACAATGACAAGGAGCTGTAAGAGGTAAGGATTCTATGATTTTTATTTCGAATTTGTTAGTTTTAGGTTGAATTTGTTAGTTTTAGATTGAATTTGATATCTATTTGTTTGAATTTTTAGGAGATGCAAATCAACCTACAAACCCTCAAAATCCTCAATAGGAAGACCAACCAAATCCTCAAGATCAAAATCAACCACAACATCAACCTCCTCCACCAATGACTCAACCCCCTCCTGGCACTCAACAAAATTTAATGAGTGAAATTGAGAACAACAAAAAGAGAATTGAATATTTGATCAGTAGGTTGAGTGATCCAAATGGTTCAACCGTAGAAAGAATGAACTTAGCAAATTCATTAAAAGATATGTTAAAAAATGTAGTTTCAATTAGCAAACAAATAACTGGATGGAAAGATAGGAGGCAAGCGGCTAGGGATTATTATGCCAATAAACTATCATACAAGGATGTGTAGGATTTAAAAATTACAAAAGGTGATTTGTGCTCATTATTCACCGAGCCACGCACAAATCAAAATCTTACCCTCACTACAAAGAGGTCTCCTATCCATTGGTGCCACCACCAACAAATTAGGGACCAGTTTTATGATAGGTGGTACATGGTCTTCGATTACCCACCGTGCAACAATTGAGAGGTCCCGCAATATTTCCTTACGAAACTATATAGTGAGTTCATATTGAACAAAATACCAAATTATTTTGATATGAGGGATTTCCAGGGGAGAGGTGGGGGGTCAGCTCAGGATAGACCTGGTGCACAGCCGGATCCTACGCGGCAAGGTAGACGAGCTCTCACTAGGCCACCTCGTGAGCACGTTGTTATGCCTTCGGTTGCAAAGGAAAGTGTTGATGTAGAGACATTGCAGGCAATCAACACTTTGACCCAGAGTGTCATCCATCATACTAGCCCTATTCTACAGTGCCATCCAGGGGAGTCTTCGAGTGGTGGCCTTCGAACACATGTGTGTCAATCTTGCGTGGATACTTGTTCATATGACCCCACCAACACTCAGGAGACTGGTACGCAAGATCCATCTATAGCTATGGAGATGGAGAGGGTAGCTGAAATTTTGCATGAGGCATATGGCATTGATAGTCAAGTAAAAGTTAGTGCATGTGTTCATTGAATTTAATTTATTAAATTTTGATTTTCAAATGCAAGATTAACTAAAAATGTTTTATGATTTTAATAAAATTGCAGGGTCACAGTGTTGAGACTAGATACACCGGCCCCCCACCAACCTATTTCTTTAGTAACCCTATTACTAGGGTATGTAACTAGTAAACAATTATAAATTTATTGCATGTTAATAGCATTGTTTTACAAATGGTAATTTAATATGCGATTTTGGATGTTGAACAGACTAATATTGGAGGTTTTGATGGAACACTTCCCAATGGTAGTGGATTTACTCAAACCTTCATGCAGGGAATAGAATAAAGAGTTTAACTAATAAATCAAGTACTTAATAGATTTGTGTAGTTTATATGCACATCGTTGATTACGTTGAATATTTTGTTGTTTTATTTTTAGTTGTTGCGAGATGATACACCTCTGAATGTGATGAGGGAAATGGATACTGGTGTGACATCTGCTATACAGTCCTCGATGGCTCTGACAGAAGAGGTATGAGGAAAATTATTAAATTTCAATTTACATTTGTTGTTATAGATGTTAGTTAGTGAAAAATCAAACCATTATTGATTCACGTAGTTTAATTTCTATTTGTATGGTTTAAACAAGGCTTGAGCACACCTGAGCATGGGTGTGAGAATATTTCCCTCATGGAGAGAAATTGTGAGATGGCTGTAAGTGATTATTTTGTCAAATATATCATTTTTTATAATGTAATTTCTATATATTCATGTCTTTACTTCTTATTGTAATAGTTAAAAATTCACCATGAACTAAACCCTAGGAGGAGTAGAAGGAGCACTCCACGAGCCCAAAAAAAATGAGTGACAGACCTATCATCATCCGAATGAAAAGGAAAGGGAAATATTTTATTTCTAGGGCATGGAGAGCAATGACTTTTGATTCCAGAGTCCTTTGTTGTATGCCTACATGGCAGTTTTGTACATTTTTTTATTGGACATATTTGACATTGTATGCCTATATGGCATTCTCATAAGCATATATGGCTATTTTGTACATATATTTCATACTTATATCGACATATATTCATGTATGCCTACATGGCTATTTGGTTAATACAAATATCTTTTATCAATGCCTATCCATATTTGCATTCTAAATTGATGGTTCAATAGTTATGAGCTATGTGTATTCAAGGTAATTTCTATGTTAATACAAATATCTTTTATCGATGGTTATACTTATGTGATTGATGTATGTTTGTGTATGGGATCATAGTAATTTCTATTTGATGATTCTATTGTGTCTTTAAGGTTTATTTATTAAAGGGTGCATGAAATAAGTTTTAAATCCTTAAAAATCTTTGAATTTCTTAGGTTTTTCTATTTGTCGAGTCTAGGCTCCGAGCCTAAGTCCAAGTCAAAAATTGGCTTGTCAAGTCCAAGGCAAGTCCAAGTCTTGTAACACTAGTGTGAACACATTAAGGAATAATGTATATGCCGATGAAGAGAGAACCCATCCTTGTTTCCAAACAAACCATGGTATAGATATGGGTGGTCAAGATAAAACATCACTCTTCTAGATAGTTGGAACCATAATATTTCATGGCTGCAAACACACCTTCATTATGTGTGTTCTTGATCCTACTAAAGAAATGGTGGAACATGTTGTAGATCAAATATTGCAACCCTAAGTCCACAAGAAGGTTACTTGTCCCGATTTCCGTAAATGTCTTTAAGATGTTCACCCTTCTTGAGTAATGCCAACCACTATCATTGGTAGCCATGCTTCTAATGGAAAGTCAATTTGTTGCAATACCTAAAGGCTAGCAGGTTCACTCGCTCTAATACCACTGTAATGACTTGAGCTCTTGATCAATAGATTTTTTATTTATTTCTTATTGGATTGACAAAGGTTGTCATCCAATATTATTAAGATAGATAACGGAGTCCCCAAATTAAAAATGAAATAAATTCTGAATATGAAATCTAATTCAAATATTAATTTGATAATGGAAATTTGATAAATAAATATAATAGTTGTTTCTAATTAATCAATTAAAATCATGTGCTAGCTTTGAATATAAATTTTCCTATCATTGATATATAGGCCTTGAGAATTGGGATGCCTTTCCTGGTCGATACTTTGTACTCATGCATCTAACTTTGAGTCCTTTCTAGATTATATGCTCTGAAACGTATACTCCCATATTATAAAATTTTTCTCATATAGACCAATCCCACACTAGGTAATTCAATAATAAAAATAAGTCTACAAATTGATTACCCTGATCTTCCCTTCCTATTCTCTTTTATACTCGAAAACTACACAATTGAATCCTGATATCAATATCATAATTTGACACATTGTAGAAAATACCTCCTACTTATCAATTGATGAGCTAAAGGGGCTCTATAATGAATGTTTCATAAGGCACAACACTTGCTAAAGGTTTCACAAATGGGGTTGCAAGCTAAGTGGGCTTAACCTTGGGGAAAAAACTTTGTGGTTAAACGCTTGAGCTAGAGTAGTACTGGGATGGGTGACCTCCTGGGAAGGCCTAGTGCCTCACCTCTGTGAGCATCACCTACATGCAATGAGTGCTAAGTGGGCCATTCATTATCATGAGAGATGGGTTCTGGTGAACTCAGCCCTCTTTCAATCCATGTCAGCCTTGGGACCGTACAGGAAGCTGGAGGTCGTACCAAGTACAGGATCAGCAAGTTTGTATAAAAAGTCTAAAAAATAGAGAATAGTGTGAATAATTCTTACTTATCTTCTCCAAAGGTTCATCAAGAACCTCCATTCGAGCCTCTCAAGGATTTACATAGTGTTTTACACCCTTGTCTAACTGATCCACACCCTCAACTAACTAAAAATCAACTTTCAAAATAAGTAACCGCTGCATTTCAAATTTGTTGCTTTAAGCAACTTACAAATTTGCGACTTTAGACTCCTCCAACCTAAGGGATCGATCCAATGGAACATAGCTCGGAGTGATTCCACATGTTTAGATGAAAAAGAGAACCATACCTAGAATAAACATACCTATTTGGACGTGTTGGAACAATCCACTTGGTCAGACAAGTTGCAGAATAAAAGTTGCACCACTTTGCAACTTTGCACTGCTTGCATTTGATGCTTTTTCCATCAAGTGAAAATCTTCCTCCATGGGAAAACCACTCCAAGATAGCCAAAACCAAAAGAGAGATTTTTGTAGAGGGGCTCAACGCGATCCTATAGGATCAGACGAGAATTTTCTAAGCATCATGGTATCCGAGTAATAGCATGCTGAAGTTTGCAGCCATTTTGCACTTTGGAGCCTTAAGGGATCGATCCAGTGGAGCATAGCTCGGAGTGATTCCATGTGTTTTGGTGCAAAAAAAGACTATTCCTAACATAAAAATACCTATTTGAACACGTTGGAACATTTATTTTGGTCATACGAGTTGCAGAGCAAAAGTTGCACCACTTTGCAACTTTGCATAGCTTGAATTTGACACTTTTTCCATCAAGGGAAAATCTGTCGCCATGAAAAAACCACTCCAAGATAGCCAAAACCGAGAGAGGTTTTTCTAGAGGGGTTCAACACTATCCTATATAATCAGATGAGAAGTTTCTAAGTGTAACGGTATCCAAGTAATAGCATGCTAAAGTTTGCAGCCATTTTGCACTTTGGACCCTTCACAGATCGATCCGGTGGAACATAGCTTAGAGCGATTCCACATGTTTCGGTGTGAAAGAGGACCATGCCTAGTGTAAAAATACCTATTCAGATGTGTTGGAATAGTCTGCTTGGTCACACAAGTTGTAGAACAAAAGTTTCACCACTTTGCAACTTTGTACTGCTTGCATTTGATGTTTTTTCCATCAAGTGAAAATCCGCCACCATGAGAAAATCACTCCGAGATAGCCAAAATCGAGAGAATTTTTTGAAGGGGGGATCAACGTGATCCAAAAGGATCAAATGAGAATTTTATAAGCATCACATTATCCAAGTAATAGCATGCTAAAGTTTGCAGCCATTTTGCACTTTGGACCCTTTAGGGATCGATCTGGTGGAAAGTAGCTCGGAGTGATTCAACGTGTTTCGGTGTGAAACAAGACCATTCCTAGCATAAACATACCTATTCGATGTGTTGGAACAGTTAGTTTGGTCATATGAGTTGCAGAGTGAAAGTTGCACCACTTTGCAACTTTGCACAGTTTGAATTTGACACTTTTTCCATCAAGTGAAAATCCACCGACACACAAAAACCACTCCAAGATAGCCAAAACTAAGAGATTTTTTTCTAGAGGGGCCCAACAACTTCTTGTAGGATCAAATGATAAGTTTCTAAGTGTAACGGTATCCAAGTAATAGCATGCTAAATTTTGCAGCCATTTTGCACTTTGGACCCTTCAGGGATCAATCCGGTGGAATATAGCTCAGAGCGATTCCACGTGCTTCAATGAAAAAGAGGACTATGCCTAGTGTAAACATACCTATTCAGATGTGTTGGAATAGTCCGCTTGGTCACACAAGTTGCAGAACGAAAGTTGCACCACTTTGCAACTTTGCACTACTTGCATTTGATGCTTTTTCCATCAAGTGAAAATCCGCCACCATGGGAAAACCACTATGGGATAGCCAAAACTAAGATAGGTTTTTGTATAGGGGCTCAATGCAATCCTATAGGATTAGATGATAATTTTCTAAGCATTACGGTATCCAAGTAATAGCATGCTGAAGTTTGTAGCCATTTTGCACTTTGGACCCTTAAGAGATCGATCTGGTGGAACATAGCTCGAAGCAATTCCACATGTTTTAGTGTGAAACAAGACTATTCCTAGCATAAAAATACCTATTCGTACGCGGTGGAACATTTAGTTTGGTCATACGAGTTGCAGAGCGAAAGTTGCACCACTTTGCAACTTTGCACAGCTTCAATTTGACACTTTTTCCATCAAGTGAAAATTCAACGCCATGAGAAAACCACTCCAAGATAGCCAAAACCAAGAGAGGTTTTTCTAGAGAGGCCCAATGCCTTCCTATAGGATTAGATGAGAATTTTCTAAGTTTAACAGTATCCAAGTAATAGCATGCTGAATTTTTCAGCCATTTTAAACTTTGGACCCTTAAGGGATCGATCTGGTGGAACATAGCTCAGAGCGATTCCACGTGTTTTAGTGTGAAAGAGGACCATGTATAGAGTAAACATACCTATTCAGATGTGTTGGAATAGTCCGCTTGGTCACACAAGTTATAGAACGAAAGTTGCACAATTTGCAATTTTGCACTGCTTGCATTTGATGCTTTTTCCATCAAGGGAAATTCGCCACCACGAGAAAATCACTCCAAGATAGCCAAAACCGAGAGAGGTTTTTGTAGAGGGGCTCAACGTGATATTTTAGGATGAGACGATAAGTTTCTAAGCATCACGTTATCCATATAATAGCATGCTAAAGTTTGCAGCCATTTTGCACTTTGGCCCCTTCAGGGATCGATCTGGTGGAACGTGGCTCAAAGCGACTCCACTTGTTTCGGTGTAAAAAAAGACCATGCCTAGTATAAACATACCTATTCGGATGCATTGGAATAGTTAGTTTGGTCATATGAGTTGCAAAGCAAAAGTTACACCACTTTGCAACTTTGCACAAGTTGAATTTGATACTTTTTCCACCAAGTGAAAATCCGTCGCCACGAGAAAACCACTCCAAAATAACCAAAACCGAGAGAGGTTTATCTAGAGGGGCCCAATGCCTTCCTGTAGGACCAGAAAAATTTTTCTAAGTGTAACGGTATCCAAGTAGTAGCATGTTGAAGTTTGCAGCCATTTTGCACTTTGGACCCTTTAGGGATCAATCCAGTGGAACATAGCTCAGAGCGATTCCAGATGTTTCGATATGAAAGAGGAACATGCCGAATGTAAACATACCTATTCAGACATGTTGGAAGAGTCTGCTTGGTCACACAAGTTGTAGAATGAAAGTTAAACCACTTTGCAACTTTGCTCTGCTTGCATTTGATACTTTTTCCATCAAGTGAAAATCCACCACCATTAGAAAATCACTCTGAGATAGCCAAAACCGAGAGAGTTTTTTGTAGAGGGGCTCAATGCAATCCTATAGGATGAGATGAGAAGTTTCTAAGCACCACGGTATCCGAGTAATAACATGCTGAAGTTTGCAGCCATTTTGCAATTTGGACCCTTAAGGGATCGATCCGGTCGAACATAGCTCGGAGCGATTCCACGTGTTTCGGTACGAAACAAGACCATGCCTAACATAAAAATACCTATTCAGATGCATTGGAATATTTAGTTTGGTCATACGAGTTGCAGAGCGAAATTTGCACCACTTTGCAACTTTGCACAGCTTGAATTTGACACTTTTTCCATCAAGTGAAAATCCGCCGCCACAAGAAAACCACTCCAAGATAGCTAAAACCGAGAGAGTTTTTTCTAGAGGGTCCCAACACCTTTATGTAGAATCAAATGAGAATTTTTTACATATAACGGTATCCAAGTAATAGCATGTTGAAGTTTGTAGCCATTTTGCACTTTGGACCCTTCAAGGATCGATCCGGTGGAACATAGCTCAGAGCGATTCCACGTGTTTTGGTGCAAAAGAGGACCATGCTTAGAATAAACATACCTATTCAGATGTGTTGGAACAGTCTTCTTGGGCACACAAGTTGCAAAACGAAAGTTGCACCACTTTGCAACTTTGCACTGCTTGCATTTGATGCTTTTTCCATCAAGTGAAAATCTTCCTCCACGGGAAAATTACTCCGAGATAGTCAAAAATGAGAGAGGTTTTTGTAGAGGGGCTCAATGAAATCTTGTAGGATCAAATGAGAAGTTTCTAAGAGTCACATTATCCAAGTAATAGCATGCTAAAGTTTGTAGCCATTTTGCACTTTGGACACTTTAGGGATCAATCTGGTGGAACGTAGCTTCGAGCGATTCCACGTGTTTCAGTGTGAAACAAGACCATGCTTAGCATAAACATACCTATTCAGATGCATTGGAACATTTAGTTTGGTCATATGAGTTGCAGAACGAAAGTTGCACCACTTTGCAATTTTGCACAACTTGAATTTGACACTTTTTCCATCAAGTGAAAATCCATCGCCACGAGAAAACCACTCCAAGATAGCCAAAATTGAGAGAGGTTTTTCTAGAGGGGCCCAATGCCTTCCTATAGAATTAGATGATAGCTTCCTAAGTGTAACGGTATCCAAGTAATACCATGTTGAAGTTTGCAACCATTTTGCACTTTGGACCCTTCAAGGATCGATCTGGTGGAACATAGCTCAGAGCGATTCCACATGTTTCAGTGTGAAAGAGGACCATTCCTAGCATGAAAATACCTATTCAGACATGGTGGAATAGTCTGCTTGGTCACACAAGTTGCAGAACAAAATTTGCACCACTTTGCAACTTTGCACTGCTTGAATTTGATGCTTTTTCCATCAAGTGAAAATCTGCCACCATGAGAAAACCACTCCAAGATAGCCAAAACTGAGAGAGGTTTTTCTAGTGGGGCTCAACTCCTTCCTATAGGATCAAATGAGAAGTTTCTAAGTGTAATGGTATCCAAGTAATATCATATTGAATTTTGTAGCCATTTTGCACTTTGGACCCTGTAGGGATCGATCCGGTGGAACATAGCTCAGAGCGATTCCACGTACTTCGGTGTGAAAGAGGACCATTCCTAGTGTAAACATACCTATTTGGATGTGTTGGAATATTCCTCTTAGTCACACAAGTTGCAGAACGAAAGTTGAACCACTTTGCAACTTTGCACTGCTTGCATTTGATGTTTTTTCCATCAAGTGAAAATCCGCCACCACGAGAAAACCACTCCGAGATAGCCAAAACCAAGAGAGGTTTTTGTAGAGGGGCTCAATGAAATCTTATTGGATTAGATGAGAAGTTTCTAAGCATCACGGTATCTGATTAATAACATGCTGAAGTTTGCAGCCATTTTGCACTTTGGACCATTAAGGGATCGATCCAGTGGAACGTAGCTCAGAGCGATTCCATGTGTTTTAGTGTGAAAAAAGACCATTCCTAGCATAAACATACCTATTCAGATGCATTGGGATTGTAACATGATAGATTTTATGCAAGTACTAGAATAACAAAGTTAAATCTTAATCTAAAATCTAAAATCTAAACAATAAAGAACGAGGAAATAAACTAAACTAATAAAACCAAAATGATCTCACCGAATATGCATTCATCCTTTAGAATTATCTCTATTGCTCTTCTACATTTTTCCTTTTCAGTATTCTTGCCCTTAGATTTATGTGTTTGAATGCAAGTATAATTCTGTCGAGTGTCTAAGAAAAATATCAAAGTTGAATCTCTTCTCAAAAATGAATGATTTCGGGAGAGAAATAATGATAATGACAGGCCATTTTATAGATTTTTTGTTTTTGAATGATCGGCTCAGATTGAAAGAGAGATCAACGGACAAGATTGATGAATGCCATGTGATATGAGTTCTGTCTCAGATAGAACATGAGTTAGAACATGAGTTAGAACACAAGTTCAGGAAAGACTGAAGATAGAGACTAAGTTAGAACGTGAGTTAGAACATGAGTTTAGGATCTTAATCTCCAAAAATAGAATAAATAGACTTTGTATGCAAAAGCCAAAGTTGGAACTCGAAGACTAATGCATTTGAATGCAAACATGAGTTAGAACTAGTTAATCGACTAGTTGTAACAGAGAGTCTTCTCGCAGAGATAAACAGGTGTTGAATCCAGAGATAACTGGAGAACTAAAAATAGATCTCGAGTCAGAAGGTGAGTGAATGAATTAGATAACTGAATGATAGAAGAATGTGACATAAATATCAAATATGAATTAAATATTAATTTAATTCAACATTCAAAAATAAGAGACTTTAATTAAATAAATAAAGATAATTTATTTAATTGACTATTTGAAAAGGATAATATAAATAATTAAATAATAAATATTTAATTATAGATAAAGGGGTTAAATGAATAATTAAATAAAGATATTTAATTATAGTTGGAAAAGTATGATAAAGGGGTAATTAAATAATAAATTATTTAATTGATAGATAAAGGGGGAAGAATTAATTAGTTCGCAACATAATTAAATAAATATGATTTATTTAGTTAATCAAGTTGAATAAAGATTAATAATGAATTAATTAATTAATTAAAAAGGGGTATTTAATTAATAGAGGAAATATGTGTTAGAAAGGTTAATTAAATAATTAACATTATTTAATCATGACCAAAGACTATAGAAATTTATGTCAAATATGTACTCGTAGGCCTAGACCAATTTTTGGTGTCTATAGTTTGCCCCTCTTTGATACAATGTTTCTATGGCATTGTGTCAAAGAAAATATGCCCCGATCATGCCCCAGCATGAAATAGGTTAAGGTATGCCCCTTCAAGAAAATTGACAATTTGTGAAAAGTTTCTAAAAAATCAGGAAATATTCCCAATAAGTCAATTTGATAGTCAGAAATGCTATGGAGTTGATGGAAGTGAATTTGGAGTTGAGACGGATGAGTACGGGTTGTTGGAAGTTGAAAGGCTAAGCGGCCAATAGAGAAGAGCTGAAGAAATGCAATTTTTAACCCACCTATAAATAGAAATTAGGGCTAAAGCTAATTCATTTGCTCCCGAAGGAGATAGAAAAAGAGGAGTTTTTGCTCTGACCAGCTAACGAAATGGCACCCATTTTGTACACTGCACATAGAGGTTATCGGATCTGGACATTTAGGAGGCCAGCCGACGTAGGACCACCGGTATGTACCCGAAAATGAACTTTTCAAAATTATTTTTGCACGTAGTTTTAGGCATTAGAAAAATAATTAAGCAAATGCGGTGTGTTGTAAATGATGCATATGCTGTCGTATTCGTCGCATCTGACTGTGAAACGATGCATTTGCAAAAACTCGCTAGGGCTAGATTTGGCTATTTAGGGAATGACCGCATGTGAAGCATTATGCATCACATGTGGAGTTATGCAATGCATTTGCATTAGGGATAAATGCATGTGTGGTTGTGAACCGCATATGCAGTTGTGAAACGCATATGGTGTAGTTAGTGAGACTGAGGAAAACTGCACCGCATTTGCAAAAATGCACCACATGTGGTTTAGTGAACTGCATGTGCAATAGTCAGAAAGGGTTTTTGGAGAATATGTGATGCATATGCAATATGCACCACATGTGAGGCTCCATGAAACACATTTGCAAAAATGCACTATATCTGTAATGTGAGTCGCATTTGTTATTCTAAGTAAGTTTTGAAATTTCTTGACATCATGGTTTAAATGTAGGTTTTATTAGATCCTATATATACACGGGAGTCATGTCCAAATACATACAATCTAAGAGGTAGCCTGACTAGTGGAGAGATACAACTGTTGTCTAGACTTGGTTTGCGTCATTGCCTCTCGATGCCTGCGATTCGGGCAAACAGAGGAATGCTTACGGCTTTATGTGAGAGATGGCACTCGGAGACTTCATCGTTCCATCTATCGACTGGGGAGGCCACTATCACATTAGAGGATGTGTACAAGATTTTGAGACTGGCGATTAGAGGTGAGTGGGTTATGTATGATACCCGGCGAGGATTGACAGAGCTTGCTAGATTTTATCATGTAGATGACACTAGGATGCTCGGGATCGAGCACTACGAGATTAGGTGGCCAATTTTAGCTGATATGATAGGATTGACTACATTTTATATACATTGATCGGAGGTATAGTTCTACTAGACCGACGAGGTCATGGCTTTCCTGTGGGATGGGGGAAGATGTTGGTGGGCATGTTGGAGAGTGAGACAAGATATGCATGGGGTCCATGTCTACTCGGGATGCTATATTTTCATCTACATGACATTGTTTATAGAGACGCACAGTCATTGAGTTGTGGGACTACTTTACTGATGGTGTGGGCTTGGGAGAGGATAGCTATCTTTCATCTGCTAGTTACTGTAGAGAGACCGGAGAGACATCCCTATTTCTTCCAATAAATAGGACAGATCACATAGACACATGTTGGGGACACAGGATACTGGAGACATGCACTAGACCTTCTAGATCAGTTTACATGGAGACCATACATGGATTGTGAGGAGTGGCTAGATGATGAGAGACATTTACTATTCTGCAGACAAACACAGTATCTCATTGGGAGGACTGTTTCAAGAGTCCATATTATAGAGGCATCTACCAGAGTGGATCATGAGACAGTTTGGAGAGGTTCAGGATGAGCCTCGAGGTAGAGCAGAGTTTACTCGGTCGTCGAGAGTGGTTCCATGGTGGGGACCCATGATTCTAGTGGCTACTGCAGAGGCAGATATACAAGCATTACAACCATTACATTGGGGGTGGAGTGATGGATTAGCTTATCCAAGGACTACAACTGCATACGATGCATGGTGGGTGGTTCATCACCTGATTCCTTATACAGATCCTGACTAGCTAGCACCAGTCGAGAGATGAGGCATAGGGCCAAGAAGACGATGAAGAGGTGGAGGTGCCAGAGTGGGTAGAGTTGGTGATAGAGTTGATGGAGATGATGATAGAGGCAGAGGTAGAGGCGAGAGATGAGGATGGAGAGGATGAAGAGGGGGTCAGGCAGGTGGACATGCACCTATTCAGGTGGCAGTAGCATCTGATGTACCGATGGCAGACATCGGAGGGAGAGTGGATGTATAGGCTAGGGGTGAGCATGTTGCAGCAAAGGTAGTGGTTGAGGAGCGTGTAGAGGTAGATGTTGCAATAGAGGATGTTGTAGAGGATGTAGATATGGATGTGGCTATAGACCCTCTGGGTATTTTGGCAGGATATGGAGAGGATGATGTTGAGGATGATGTTGAGGAGGAGGCACCGATGGAGGAGAAGGAGAGAGAGCTCAGAGATCAGATTGTAGAGGGGAGATGAGATGAGGATGCTCCTAGAGATGGTGATAGGGAGGCTTTGGAGGAGAGACTCAGACTTATGATTGTAGAGTTTGAGGTGATGAGACTAGAGAGAGACAATTCCTACACAAAGAGGGATAGTGCATATACAGAGAGGGATAGTGCATATACTGAGAGGGACAGTGCTCGTACAAAGAGGGATAGTGCTCTTATGGAGAGAGACTAGGCTATAGTGCAGAGACATGAGATAGAGCAGTAATTCACAAAGGTTAGATGCCTTTGCAGTGGGTCCTCATCTGATGGCATGGTATGAGAGTTGATCAGATTGGTGGAGAGAGCCACTTATTACAGGGATCTTTATGAGGCAGCAGTGTTAGCAGAGAGACAAGGTTCTACATTTTCAGAGGTGCAAAGTCAGAGGTCACAAGGCCGGAGTCAGAGGACATAGAGCACAGAGGGGGTGGTAGGACCATCGAGGATAGGTCCATATCAGAGCACCTCTGAGTCTTTTCCCACCACCATCACCATGTGATAGCAGGGGTAGTGGGACACGATGACAGGGATACATTTATGTAGACATCATATTTTGATCAGAGAGCTTGCGAGCTCATGTTTTATTTATGGATACATTCAGACATTGTACTGTGACACACTATTTGAGCAATATATATATGATTTTGGTGGCTTCTATATGATATGCAGTCCTATTCCATGAATGATGCTTTATTTCTTATGATTATGCTTCCTAGATGATGTATGCACATGTGTTATCAATGAATGTTTCTATATGTTATGATAATGGATTGAATGATCTATATGATGTTTATTTATATGTGATGGTAATATGTACATGCAATTTTTACCTTATGTATGTTATGATGATGCAATGCCTATTATGTAATGATGAAATGCAATGCAACTATGTGGAATGCTTATTAAATGTATGCTAATGCAAATGATCTAATTTTTTTATGGTGTCACAGGACTTTATCTTTATGTTAAAGAAGAGAAATGTTAGGATGAAATAAATTTAGAATGTTAATAAGAAATAATTAAGTTTGACTGATGGAGAAAAAGATATAATGAAATTTGATAGATTAACAAAAAGACATAATCTTCGATATATTGCCAAATATGCTATACTTGCTTGTTATCATCATTGGGCAAGACATGACACAGATGGATAGTACACACTATGATATGAGATAGACCATAGTGTACAAAGTCATCCATCTACGAAAAATAGAAAGTCACAGATAAAGAGTGTCTTAACTCATACGAATGACAGTATTGCCCTAGTCGTTTTGTCGAGACAAACCACAAACAGCAGACAAATAAAAGATGGGTCATGAGACGTCATTGCCCCTCTAAATCCTTGATTGGACATCCTTGAGGAAACTAGTAACATGACTCAAAAACTAATGTTTAAAAAGATAGTTTGCCAGACAGCAGCCAAAGAAAAAGAGTCCTGAGGCATCGTTGCTTCTCTAAATCATTCAAGGGACATCCTTGAGAAAGCTAGTAACAGGATCTTGCACAAATTGATAAAAAGATAAGATAAAATAAGATATAAAGTCATAAAGCCAAATAAATGTATTCACAAAAACTTGATCTTGTGGGATTGTTTGATGTTGATGTTTGACATAGCATAATGTGAGAGAATGACACATACCGCATAAGACGTTGAGTCTGGTTTCGACTGGTGACTTCTATATAAGGCATGACAAAGCCTGGTTTTAGTAAGACATGTGTCATATAAGATGTTGGAGCTTGATGACATTGAAGTGACAAACCACATGAGACTATGACAATTTGATGACGTATGTTGACAAGAAAGACATATCTTGTTTAAGACATAGTTTGATCACTTTGACAATGTGTATGATATTGACTTGATGACAATTTGAGATGTTTTTCCTTGTTGATGCATGACTTGTTTTGATTCCTTGACTGATAAAAACTGTGTGCGTAGACAGTGTATGACATGAAATGATACGCTAAACTATGATATGCAACTTGTGTGATAGTGATTGTGAATGAACCCTAATGGACTGACCTAGTGTGGTCTCGGGAGCTCATCAATTGATTAGCCTTGCCTTTGTTGTACACGCAAAGACCTCATAGATCGACACGACCAATGACTTTGAATATACAAAGAGACATGATTTTAAATGTTTGTGATACATGAAAAACCTAGACTAATAGACCTAATGCCTCGGGGGCACATCGATTGATGGCCTTGCCTACGTTTGAGTCGCAGAGGCAACGTAGTTCGACTATGTCTATGACTAACTTAACATGACCGACTTGACATGATTGACTTGACATGATGACTTGACTCTATTTTTGGGATTTTCCAACATTTTTTTTTTTGGATTTTTTTGGATTTTTTTGTTTGAAGTTTTCTAATGTTTTTGGGATTTTTCAGGACATTTTCGATGATGCAACATTATGTACAAGGTGTTAGGGCATAGAACAAGGATTTTCCCCCAGTCGGGAATAAGATTTAGAAGATGGAGTGGATAATGTGACAGAATGGACGTTAGATGTCAATTGTTCCAAGGAATGGATAAGACAACCATTTGTTATGAGAGATGGTGAAAAAGTATGATTAGAATGATGGTAGACGGAAAAGCGAACTTGACTACACATGGCGCCTGTTTGCCAGGTTTTCACCATGGTACTTATCCATAGCGCCACTGAAGCGGTTTTCACTATTGGACAGATTTATTTCTCTTTACTTTTTTTATTTTCTCAATTTTTTTGGTGTTACAAAGATGCCTGTTTGCCAGGTTTTCATCAAGGTAACCATTTTTTTTCGTTTTTTCATTTTTTTGTATTTTTTCTAGATTAAGACATGGATTCTCAGAGACTAAGCATAAAACCTCTTTAGATGTAGACTGTTGATAGGGGACAAAATGACTCTCCTTCAAGAGTAGAGAGTTGGTATGCTCCTAACCCAAAGGCTTCTATGACTATATAGGGCCCCAACCAGTTAGGCTCAAACTTACCTAGTTTCTCTCTTTCAGCTTGGTTCTTAGGATTCTCCATTAATACCAGGTCACCAATGTCAAAATGTCTATTGAGAACCTTCCTATTGTAACTACGACAAAAAGGATTTTGATATGCTTGTAAATGATTTAATGCCTTCTATCTTTGGGCATCTAGCAGTTCTAGCTCCTATAACCTTGAGACATGATACTCTTCATCGTCGATATGACCCTTCAAGGATACCCGTAGAGAAGGTATTTCAACCTCGATAGGTAAGATAGCTTCAGACCCAAATACGAGGGAAAATGGAGTGGCACTGGTGGGAGTACGGATGCTTGTGCGATAAGCCCATAAGGTAGGATTAAGTTGTAGGTTCTAGTCATGACCAGCATCATTGACAGTCTTCTTAAGGATTCTAACAATAGTCTTATTAGATGCTTCAGCTTGGCCATTACCTTGTGGGTAATACGGGGTGGAGAAATGGTGTTTGATGTGGAATTCTTCACATAAATGGCGTACTTCTTAGTTCTTGAATGGGAGGCCATTGTCTATGATTATGGATTGTGGTACACCATACCAACAAATGATATAGTTCAGGATAAACTTAGATATTTGTGTGTCGGTTATGTATGTCATGGGAATAACTTCAATCCATTTGGTGAAGTATTCAGTGGCAGTGATGATGAATTTATGGCCATTAGATGATGGAGGGTGTATCTTACCTATGAGGTCGAGTCCCCATTGGGTGAAGGGCCATGGTGAAGTAATTGGACGAAGCTCCTACGCTGGCACTCTTATCAAGCCTCCATGTATTTGACATTGTCTACACTTCTTTACAAAGACGTATGAGTCTTTCTCCATTGTAGGCCAATAGTAACCTAGTCTCATAATCTTGTGGGCTAGAGTAGGACCACTTGAATGAGATCTACATATACCCTCGTGTACCACTCGTAAAGTTGTTTGTGCTTCTTCAGCATCGAGACATCTCATAAGGGTGTTATCTAAGGTGCATCTATATAGGGTTTCTCCGATGATGGTGTACTTAGCTGACTTTCGGATGAAGGTTCGACGTTGGTTATTGGACAAGTCCTGAGGTAGGATTTGGTCAGTGAGGTAATCAAATATGTCTTTATACCAAGGAGACGTAGGACCAACAATGGTACACACTATCGCAGTATCAGGGACATCATAAGTGGGGACCAATAGTTGTTCAACCAGAAACTCGAACTTAGGCACATTACTCGGAATATCCAACAAGGAACCCATGGTTTCCATAGCATTTGCAGCTCTATTCTAGATACATGGTATTTGTTGAAAAGTTATGTCATTGAAATATTGTTTGAAACTATCATCCATTCACTTGTAAGGTGCAAGCTTCTCATCCTTAGTCTCGTAGTCATCATTTACCTATCGGATTACAAGTTGAGAGTCGCCAAAAACATGCAGGCTCTTAATTTTCCATTGAGCTGCCATTTTTAACCCTGTCACTAAGGCTTCATATTCTGCTATATTGTTGGTACAAGGGAAAGCAATCCTAAATGATTTGGGAATGGTATCACCTTGAGGTGTAACAAATAAGATACCAGCTCCTTAACCATGATTTGTATATGACCCATCAAAGTACAGTTTCCATTCTGTTTTAATGTCAATGTTGAAGAGAAATTCATTTGGAAAATCTGCCACTAATGGATGGTCTACCTTTATAGGTGCATCAGCTAGTTGATCAGCAATCACCTATCCTTTTATAGTCTTCCTTTCGACATACTAAATGTCATACTCGCTAAGTATCATAACCCATTTAGCCAATTGGCCTATTAAAGCTGCCTTACTTAGGAGGTATTTAAGTGGATCAATCTTTGTAATTAGCATTGTTTGTTGATTGAGCATATAGTGCCAAATTTTTTGGGTAGCAAAGACTATCGCAAGACAGGCATGTTCTATGTTGCTATAATTCAATTCATAGCCCACTAAGGTACGACTGATATAATAGACTGCTCTCTCATGACCTTGATCGTCGTGTTGTGCGAGAAGAGCCCCTAATGCTGACTAAGTTGCTGAGATGTAAAGTATCAATGGTTTTCCCTCTATAGGTGGCATTAACATTGGTGGAGTAAGCAAATAGTCCTTGATTTGCTGGAAGGCCTCTTGACATTTAAGGGTCCATACAAATGGTACTCCTTTCTTGAGTAGATGTTGAAATGGATGTATTTTATCTATTAGTTGTACTATGAAATGCCTAATGGACTGTAATCTCCCTTGTAGATTTCTGAGTTGACCAATACTGACTGGAGGAGGCATTTCTATGATAGCTCTTACCTTCTCTAGATCTACTTCAATGCCTCATCGAGAGATGATATACCCTAATAGTTTCCCTGATTTGACTCCAAAGACACACTTCTTTAGATTTAGCCTAGCATTGTAGTGCTCTAGCCTCTAGAATATCTTGTCTAAGACTTTCAAATGACCTTCCCTTGTTTCTGATTTTGCTATGATGTTATCTACATAATCTTCCATGAAAGTATGTACAAAGTCATGAAAAATTATAGTCATGGCCCGTTGATAGGTAGCCCCTACATTCTTAAGGCCAAACGGCATAACATTCCAACAGTATGTGCCCCATGGACACGTGAAAGCTATCCTATGTTGGTCCTCAGCTGCTATCTTAATCTGGTTATATCCAGAGAAACCATCCATAAGGGATAGCATCTCGTATCTTGCTGTAAGGTCTACTATCATGTCGATATTTGGCAAAGGGAAGTCATCTTTAGGACATGCCTTATTGATGTCTCTAAAGTTAGTGCAAATGTGAATGCCCCCAGTTGGCTTAGTTACTGGTACAAGATTTGGTATCCAATATGCATAGTCTATTGTTCTTATGAATCCTACATCCAAGAGTTTCTTAAGTTCCACCTTGACCAATAGAGCAATTTGTGGATGCATTTTCCTCAACTTTTGTTTGACTGGCCTAATACCTAGTTGTAGTGGTAAATGATGCAATATTAGGTCTAGATCCAGCCCAAACTTGTCTGCATACGACCATGCAAAGTTTATTTGTCTCTTTGTGAAGAAGTCCTTAAACTGAGGTTTTTTTGTCTCTGTTAAAGAAGCTGCAAAATATACCTTCCTAGGATTCTCTTTTGTACCTATGTTGACTTCAACAGATTCTTCTACTAGCATTGGTGACTTTTCCTATTCAATGGGAAGAATATTTAAACCTCTATGCTTGGGTGCCTCTGAGAGGTTTTCGCCCTCGGATATGTCCTTTATTTTGACCTTTTCTTCATCCAAAGGCACCTTTCGGTTTTCACCTAGGGACTCATCATTTTTATTTTCATTGTCCTTTTTCTTTTCATTCTCATTTTTGTGACTAGAGGTGTAAATAGACTCCCCAAAGTATGCTTTATCATCCAAGTCTATGGTAAAACCTGCTTTATGATCCCCTCTTGGTATGCCTTCTCTAAGTCCCATGAACTCAGTAATTGCTTCGTCGTTCTCGAATGTATCTATGATAGGTGTACCTTGTTGATCCCAATCGATAAGTTTGGGATATATAAGGGGCATGTCATCATCGGAGTTTTTAAAGGTATCTATCATCAAGGTGAATATAGAATGGTTAACATGGTCACAAAAGTTTTGGACTAACTCCTTATTCTTTTTCCTGGGTGTAGGTATACTCTGATGTGGGACTATAGTAAGGGCGGATTTATCAGAAGATGGCTTGTCAGGTGCCCAAGATGCATGATCAAGGGTTTCCCAATAATAGTTCTCTTACCATTCTTTTTTGGACAAGTGCTTTTTAGGATGAGGACTAGATAGTTTTGGTATAGGTTTCATGTTTAGGTCCAGCTATCCAAATAGGGCATCAATGTTCATGGTACTAGTAGATGAAAGGGACTCCCATTCACCATCGCTAGAGTAAGGGGATTCATCATAGACTGGAGGTTTGTTGCAAACCAGGGGTAGTGGTTCATGAGATGTCTCGATGTCTGCACAAGCACTCACTTCCTCTTGAAAAGATGATGAAGTACCAAGACACCCAATTCTAAGCGGTTGACACCCTAGCCCTAAGTATTTCGGTCATGGGTAGATAGTGATTAGTTCCATCCTTCCATTTTGATATAGTCCTAACCCACTGTGCCCATCATAGCCCTCATTTTGCATTATCTTAAATCCTTTTCCATACTAGTCCTTGGATATTTGAATAGACGGGGAGGAATATTCATGTTCTTCTTGATACAACCAGGAATCACCTTGATCCACTATTTCTTCACTTAACTCTCCCCATTTGGTTAATGTCATTGTAGGGGGAACATGAAATGTGACCATCGACAATCTTCTATCTGCCATGGGTAGACCATATGCCTTAGGTGGAATCAGTTCACTAACATAATATGATGCCTTTATATTATACTCGCCACAGCCCTTGTCTTGGATCTCGAGTTTAGGAGTGGATGATGGTGGTTTGAATGAAATGGATTTAGTAAGACGCAATGGGTCAACGTATTGGGATAAAGTGGATGATGAAACTTCTTGGTTAACTGGAACTTGTCATTGTGGAATTTCCCTTAGGCTTGTACAATACTGAAAAGGATCTAGATCACCATCAATGGTGATCTCTATGCCATTATAGGGGAACTTGAGACATTGGTGGTATGTTGAAGGTATGGCCTTCATTGCGTGTATCCAAGGTCTACCTAACAACAAGTTGTATGGAAGGGTGAGATCCAAGACTTGGAAGCTGGTGTTCATGATTGTTGGGCCAATTCGGATAGGGAGTGTGACAACTCCTTTGGATGATCTTTCCTCATCATCGTAAGCCTTGATGACTATACTCTTAGAGGTATCTACATAGTCTTTCGAGAATCCTAATGCCTTAACCAATTTAAGGATACACAGATTCAAACCTGCTCCTCCATCTACCAAGACTCGTTGGACTTTGTTTTGATGGACTAGGACTTCAAGATGTAAGGGGTCATTATGATCTGACTTCTCAGTTGAGTAATCCTGTTGGGAAAATGTGGCATGATGCGAGTTGGTCAAATATCCTACCATTTCTTCAAAATGATCAACATCCAAGTCTGTAGGAACAGTTGTATTCTGTAGAGCTTTGTCAAGGATGGCTAGATGCCCAAGTGATAAGGTCAACAATTCCAAGATAGATATTTGCACGGGAGTTTTACTCAATATATCAAGAAGGTTGTATTTGAATTTGGAAGCTTGTGTAGATGACTTAGAAGAAGGACCAGGAATAATGATCTTAGTTCTACATGTGTTCACATTACATTCTGGATGCTTCTTAATGGTGAAGGTATTGACATTCTCGTTTGCGGCTCGGAGATGGTTTATGATCGTTCCCTTACCATAGTCATACTTGGTATTGTTATAGTTGGTTGATGGATTATTCTGGGGTCTCGAACTGGAGACTTTTCCTTTTGTGTGGTCATGTAACAGGTCCATGAAGACCTTATGATCATTGTTCTTAGTTTTTTTCTGCCCACTAACCTCTATGGTTCCGTTTTCAACAAATTCTTGTATGATGTTCCTGAGTTGACGACATTGTTGGAGGTTGTGACCTTTGGTTCGATGATAGTCACAAAAAGAGTTATCGTCCCACCATGAAGGTTTGAACTATCCAGGATCATACTCTCTTGGTTCCAAAGGCCTGATGAGATTATGCTTAATCAATTCTTTGAAGATAGTCTCGATTGGTTGTTCTAAAGGTGTAAATTCACGTGTAGGAAATCTCCTTTGTTGTGGTCTTTGTTGTTGTGAATTTTGGACATAGTTAGCTTGTTGATCTGGACTATTCATCGTGTCTTGATTGGAATTATAACCTCTAAGTGTGATTATTGGTCCTGTATGTACGTGTTTAGCATCAATGATGCTATCGTTTGTAATATTCTTGTTTCTAGACCAGAATTTGTTTCTATCATTTGGTGCATTCTGATGTTGGACAACCGGATTTCTACCTGGTACCTTTATTTCTCCTTTGTCTACAAGGCCTTTCTCACGGATGATCCCCTTTTGTACCTAGTCTGAGAATGAAGTACAAAAATGTACCCTTAGATCACTTCACAATTTGGGGTTGATATTCTCAAGGAATATTGTGACCTTTTGTTGTTTTGGTATTTCAATTGGACATCTACTAGCTAGACTTCGCCAACTCTAGAAGAAAGTGGTGAAATTTTCGCCATCTTCTTGTGTCATGTGGCACAAGGTTGCAATTGTTACCTCATTGTCTATGTTAAAGGCTAAATGTTCGATAAAATTCTTAGCTAATTCGCCCCAAGATCATATACCATATGGTAATTTAGAGAACCATTCCAGTCCTATCCCAACAAGGGTTCATGGAAATAGTCTCATCAAGTATGTCGAGTCATACGCTATGTCCATGCATGCTATTGAGAACTCTCTAATGTGTTCTAAAGGATTCTTTCTCCAATTATACTTAGGCAAAATTGGTATAATGTATCCATGGGGGAAAGGTGTCATATAGAGCGCTTTGTCAAAGGGACATGGACATAGGTCTTGCATTGAGATAGTTTGTTTTCTGGACATAGACATGTTGTCCATCTGATGTTGAAGAGTTTGCATCTTGTTTTGAAGGACATCGACTTGCATCAAGGACATGGTGTTTGTGATATTTGGATCAATGTAGGTATTTTGATACGCCATGTTCTGTGACGGGTTGTGATTGGGCGAGGGAATATATCCTGTCAAGATATTCTGATTCGGTATAGGGATATTCCCTGTTTGAATGGTTTGAGTTGGTATAGGAATGCTTCCTATCTAAAATGTCTGATTTGGAATAGGAATGCTTCTTGTCTAAATGATTTGACTTGGTATAGGTATATTTCCACCAACTTTGGTTCTCTTACCAGTCGTGTTGGTGCCAAAGGGGTTGGAGGAAGTTGCCCCCGTAGTGAATTGTAAACCTTGTGTTATGTTGAAAGGGGTTGTGTTTACAATTGATGATGTTTGATTTGGTATACCTGTTCGTATCGCTGCAGTTATTTGCGAAATAGAGACTGTTGACATTGCAGTTTGGGATGGTTGAGTTGACTGTGTTTGCAAGGTACAAATATCAAATCCTATGGGTAGTTTGGCACCTTCTGCTAGCAACTTTGCTAGATAGGGTTGGGGATCATTTGCCAAACATTCATCCATAAAGGATGCAAATTCAGGATCTTGTATTGCTGCCTCTATGTCTTCTATGTAAATCTGACCATGCGTGTCCCTAGTGACATGTTTTTCTAGCAAAGGCTTGTGTGGTTGTTTACTTCCTGATGGTTGGTTTTCGAATGGATTGATGAATTCATTGGGGCCTTTCATTGCTCTGTATTTCTTTTTGGACCTTGTTTCGACCATGAAAAAGTTTCTCAAAATGGGTAGTGCAGACTATGTCTAAAAATTGATATGACCTATGTCTATGTTTTTGGATTTTTCTGATGATAAATGATGTAGCTAAAATGGTTTCTAAAAGGACGTATACTAAGATGACATATGATAGGACTGACGATCTGCAAGATGTGAGTAGACTATGATGATAAATGATTCTAAGATGGTATAACCTACCACCTATGGGATAAATGCATGCAAAGACTTGTTTTTGACAAAGGAACTTGATTGTATGACAAGGATAGTGACAAGGTGAATTTTTCAAACTAGACTAATGAGCTGAAAAGATCCACTAGATGGGACTAAGGTGACAAGGTTCAATGATTTTGACAAACCGTAACATGAACGTTTCCAATGATGAGGAAAGTTATCTATTCCGTGATATGCAATTTCCTAGTGAGTATCTATATGCATGTAAGTTAGGATGACTATGACTAGGATTTTTACTATGACTAAGATGTATTTGACACCTAAGGTTGATCTTAAGAATCTAAAGCAAATTGTGACAATGATGTTTTGGACTCAGCTCATGGTTTTTGATGTTTTCTGTTGACAAGCAAATGCGGTTCACCTAACAGTTGTGGTTCAAATTTTGACAGATGCGGTTTTTGTAACTATTGTGGTTTTTCCTCTGACAAATGTGGTTTACTAAGATACATGTGGTTCAAAAACTGACAGATGCAGTTTACCAGGACACATGCTGTTTTAAAACTGACAGATGCGGTTTTGCATGTACACATGCGACTCAGAATGTGACATTGCGACTCGAGATATTCAGACTATGCAATTTGAAAATTTTGACAAACAGATGCAGTGTTTCCCCTAGCAGATGCGACTCTCTAATACACATGCGACGTTTGAACTGACAAATGCAACTCGGTTTTCTGACAGTTGAAATTTTTCTCGAAAGTTGTTGACTGACTTTGTTTGTTTGATCAAGATTTTGATGAATACTGCAAAGAGAAAACACAGCAATCAATGTATTTTTAGTTTTTGTGATGAAAGGATTGTTAAGACTCAAAAAACAATTACAACCTAGGCTTTTAGGATAATACTTGTTGAATTCTTATTTGGATTTCTCTAGCTATGCATATTTATGGCGAATGGCTAGTAGCTTGACCCCACTGGCTCCCCTCCACGACACTAACTTATATGGGGTAGCCAAGCTACTATATCCATGAAACTCCTATGGCATACATTTCATTTCCACACATAAACCCTAAGAATATAAGACAGCTTCACAGGGCCGACCCTGCTGCGCCAACAAGTAGGAAGGATTTTGGTAACTCTGCAACAAGGTGTTTAATAAGGGCATTCCATTCGTGGGACACTATCTAATGTCGGGAGAGTCCATTTTTGTCCATCTCGTTGGAACATTTAGTTTGGTCATACGAGTTGCAAAGCAAAAGCTGCACCACTTTGCAACTTTGCATAGCTTGAATTTGACACTTTTTCCATCAAGTGAAAATCCACTGCCACAAGAAAACCACTCCAAGATAGCCAAAATCGAGAGAGGTTTTTCTAGAGGGGCCCAATGCCTTCCTATAGAATTAGATGAGAACTTTCTAAGTGTAACGGTATCCAAGTAATAGCATATTGAAGTTTGCAGCCATTTTGCACTTTGGACCCTTCAAGGATCGATCCAGTGGAACATAGCTCAGAGTGATTCCACGTGTTTCAGTGTGAAAGAGGACCATTCCTAGCATACAAATACCTATTCAGATGTGGTGGAATAGTCTGCTTGGCCACACAAGTTGTAGAACGAAAGTTGCACCACTTTGCAACTTTTCACTGCTTGAATTTGATGTTTTTTCCATCAAGTGAAAATCCGCCACCATGAGAAAACCACTCCAAGATAGCAAAAACTGAGAGATTTTTTTCTCATGGGGCCCAACACCTTCCTATAGGATCAAATGAGAAGTTTCTAAGTGTAACGGTATCCAAGTAATATCATGTTGAATTTTGCAGCCATTTTGCACTTTGGACCCTTTAGGGATCGATCCGATGGAACATAGCTCAAAGTGATTCCACGTGTTTTGGTGTGAAAGAGGACCATTCCTAGTGTAAACATACCTATTTGGATGTGTTGGAATAGTCCGCTTGGTCACACAAGTTGCAGAACGAAAGTTGCACCACTTTGCAACTTTGCACTGCTTGCATTTGATGTTTTTTCCATCAAGTGAAAATCCGCCACCACGAGAAAACCACTCCGAGATAGCCAAAACCGAGAGAGGTTTTTGTAGAGGGGCTCAATGCAATCCTATTGGATTAGATGAGAAGTTTCTAAGCATCATGGTATCTGATTAATAACATGCTCAAGTTTGCAGCCATTTTGCACTTTGGACCATTAAGGGATCGATCCGATGGAACGTAGCTCGGAGCGATTCCATGTGTTTCAGTGCGAAACAAGACCATTCCTAGCATAAACATACCTATTCGGATGCATTGGGATTGTAAAATGATATATTTTCTACAAGTACTAGAATAACAAAGTTAAATCTTAATCTAAAATCTAAAATCTAAGCAACAAAGAATGAGGAAATAAACTAAACTAATAAAACCAAAATGATCTCACCGAATATGCGTTCATCCTTTCGAATTATCTCTATTGCTTTTCTCCATTTTTCCTTTTCAGTATTCTTGCCCTCAAATTTATGTGTTTGAATGCAAGTATAATTTTGTCGAGTGTCTAAGAAAAATATGGAAGTTGAATCTCTTCTCAAAAATGAATGATTTCGGGAGAAAAATTAAGATAATGATAGGCCATTTTATAGATTTTGTGTTTTTGAATGATTGGCTCAGATTGAAAGAGAGATCGATGGATGAGATTGATGAATGCCATGTGATATGAGTTCTGTCTCAAATAGAACTTGAGTTAGAACACGAGTTCGGGAAAGATTGAAGATAGAGACTAAGTTAGAACGTGAGTTAGAACATGAGTTCAGGATCTTAATCTCCAAAAATAGAATAAATAGACTTTGTATGAAAAAGCCAAAGTTGGAACTCGAAGACTAATGCATTTGAATGCAAACATGAGTTAGAACTAGTTAATCGACTAGTTCTAACAGAGAGTCTTCTCGCAGAGATAAACAGGTGTTGAATCCAGAGATAACTGGAGAACTAAAAATAGATCTCGAGTCAGAAGGTGAGTGAATGAATTAGATAACTGAATGATAGAGGAATGTGACATAAATATCAAATATGAATTAAATATTAAATTAATTCAACATTCGAAAATAAGAGACTTTAATTAAATAAATAAAGATAATTTATTTAATTGACTGTTTGAAAAGGATAATATAAATAATTAAATAATAAATATTTAATTATAGATAAAGGGGTTAAATGAATAATTAAATAAAGATATTTAATTATAGTTGGAAAAGTATGATAAAGGGGTAATTAAATAATAAATTATTTAATTGATAGATAAAGGGGGAAGAATTAATTAGTTCGCAACATAATTAAATAAAAATGATTTATTTAATTAATCAAGTTGAATAAAGATTAATAATGAATTAATGAATTAATTAAAAAGGGGTATTTAATTACTAGAGGAAATATGTGTTAGAAAGGTTAATTAAATAATTAATATTATTTAATCATGACCACGGACTATAGAAAATTATGTCAAATATGTACTCGTAGGCCTAGACCAATTTTTGATGTCTACAGGAATAGTTAGTTTGGTCATACGAGTTGTAGAGCGAAAGTTGCACCACTTTGCAACTTTGCACAGCTTGAATTTGACACTTTTTCTATCAAGTGAAAATCCGCCGCCACGAGAAAACCACTCCGAGATAGCCAAGACATAGAGAGGTTTTTCTAGAGGGGTCCAATGTGATCCTATAGGATCAGATGAGAAGTTTTTAAGTGTCACAGTATCCAAGTAATAGCATGCTGAAGTTTGCAGCCATTTTGCACTTTGGACCCTTAAGGGATTGATCCGGTGGAACATAGCTCGAAGCGATTCTATTTGTTTCAGTGTGAAAGAGGACCATGCCTAGCATAAAATACCTATTCGAACATGTTGGAACAGTCCGCTTGGTCACACGAGTTACAGAAAAAAAGTTGCAAATTGTTTACATGACCTTTATATGACCTTTTTCACATTGTTTACATTTCAAAATTCAAAGTTTGCAATTTTTCCTATACAAGGCATTTACAGAACAAGGTGCTACTACACCAAACATGAACTCAAACCTTACAATATTTGAGTATATCTCATTATGTAATTAGATCTTATTACAATGCCTCAGGCACTTCATTCTCACAGATATTTTACAATGTCACTCATACATTCGAGATTCTCTTTAAATGTTTACATCATAGGTGCTCATTATGAGGTTAACTTCAAATGAGTAACTTGAGATTCCCTCACTAAGCTTCACATGCTCTTTTATAATGGCTTGAAATCAAAATTGAGATTTGTCAAGATCATCAAAATAAGGATGTTGCATTGCTTTTTTGGCTGAGATTCTCTTTGATGGCTCTTAAATCAACATTTTCTGCAACGAAAGATCAATCAATTTTTAGTAGTTTACTTACAAATACGCAAAGTAAAAGAGAAAAATAAAGAGAATCCAAAATGGAAATGAAATAAAAATAGATGGAAGGCACTTACAGATGTTGCATGCAGGCATCAAAATAAGGATGTTGCATTGCTTTTCTGGATGACATTCTCTTGGATGGCTCATATATCTGCATTTTTTACAAGGGGACACCAATCACTATAAAATAAGATGATAGCATTGGCATCAAACAAATTAATGTGCATACAAGTATAAATTAATAAGAACCAATGTGCATATACTTACAAATTAATCCAACGAACCATCCGGGTCTACTCTACTCTTTATTGTGTCAAGTATTGCCTCATGGTCAGACTCATGGACCTTCCATAACATCTTGTTGAAAGGTCTACCCCCATATTTGGTCAAATGAACATTGGATGCCATAACAAGGTTTGAGTAATGAAGAATCTTACGATGCATGTCAAAGTCCTAAAATAGCCAATGTTTAACACTTGAATGTGGGTACCTTCTAAGCCATGTTCCAGTAACCACAACTGAGCTTGTAGGGTATTCTATGTTTTCTCCATCTATAATTGGGGACTCCAATTTTTTGTTTGTCTCAACACAATGACACAAGTAATAGTTTGTTCTCTCTTCATTGTCTTCATCTGTAATAACTGCATAAACATGCCCTGCATTGATATGTGCAAAAAACCTCTTGAAATTTGTCAACATTACGAATATAGTACAAAGTAAGATAACGATATGGAATTTCAACAACTAAGAAAGTAGATATATCACCTGGTTGAACTAGATCTGATACGTGGTCAAAGTCGACTGATGATTCCATTTGTGTCAGTTCCAATGTCGTTAGAGGGTGATACGTGTGAAGTGGGCTAAGATAACTTGTGAACCATTTGTCAACCCACTCCCCTGACTCACAACCATTTCAAGCTTGCATTGTACATGAAGAACAAAAGCATGCCATCTTTCGTGTATCGATACTCCATGAACCTGCATTTGAGCTAAGGATAGAGTGTACCTCACTCGATCCTATTAGTGTACAACAGTCTTCATATGGTGCAATGTTAGTATCATCCATCAACCAAAAAATCTACAAACTGAAGATGTACCTTCATTACCTAGACCCATCAAAGCATTACACCACTCAACGATTGATTTTGCATCTGTCAACTTTGCACTGTCTTTATACTTTAACTCTTATCATGCTAATGCTCTTTTCATGCATGCTCCTGCACCATCATGCTCCCCCTTTCCATGTCTGGCCTCACAAAAGTGAACACCTGAACACCTGTAATGACATGCATCCTACACAACTAGTAGAACATGTGTGAATTCTTGAACTGTGCTGCACAGTTCTTAGACCATATTATATGTTGATCGTATTCTATACCCCTCTAAGCCAAACCACTGTAGAACATCTGGAAGCAACCTTGCATGAACTCTAGATAATGTGTGTGATCATCACTAATGTAAAAGTGGTACTCCCTCAATACCTTCCTTTGCTCATATGTACTATCAGATGCATGAATGAATGCTATGTGCACAAATATTGAAACTTGTGTGGAGTTGTAATATTGTGTCTACACCTCATTTTGTGGTTGTAGAGTGTAGTTCTCTGCAAATTCAACCATGGATACTATGCTTCCAACTGGAAAGGTGTCCTTGCATAGCTTGAACTACATGTCCAACCATCGAGCTCTATGGGTATGCATTCAATACTCAGATAGTATATTGTCACAAAATGTGGTCATAAATTGGTACATTGGAATCTTCTCAATAACCAAATCACGCCTTTTTTCTTGAGACCCATCTTTTGTAGCATATGCCACTATTTTATACTTCCTAAACTCTACTAGTTTATGTCCCACCTCCTCTATGTTTTCCATATGTTGACATACTGGCATACGTTGGAAGCCATCACAACGCTCGCATGAACCATCCAAGCATGTTGTTCTATAGAATATCTAGCCATCCTCTATTTCACATAAATTTTTTGATAAGAACTCTCTTGAAGATTTTGGCAAGGCTTCTATGCCACAATCCTGCAAAACATTATTAGTATGCAAATCTAAACATATAGAGCGATAAACATCATAATGGTTAGAAAATTCAATATGTAGTCTACAACAACAAGTAGTGTGTGTGTGATTTATCTTGACATAAAAAGTTTTAAACAGTTCAAAAAATCTTTGAGAAATACTAATTTGAGGATAATCATTTTCAAATTTCTGAAAAAATTGGGTTTTTCATATCCAAAAAATGCTCTGGATGTGGCTCATGATTCTGACTATAGATTCTCCTTCTTACCACATCCCTTTGATTCAGAGATGGCCTTGTGTTATTCTTCCAATACTCTTCAATTAGTGTTCTCAAGGCTTCGACAACTTCTTTATCATTTTGTGACAGTCTCCCTAAGAATTCCCATAATTCATTTGTATCATTGCCCTCAATTCTTTGCCACCTTTGAATGGCTCTTGATAAAGTTTTTCTACTAATTCCTGTTTGTTCACTAGTATTTTTAATTAGACGAGCTCTCTTTGTTTGATAGCTTACCAAAGTTGATGTAATGACATGTCGGGTGACATTACTATCCTTTGAGCGTGAGGTCTTACCCACACTCTCATAAGCATCCATTAGATTCTTCACAATAGTGTCTTCACTCGATGCATTTGATGTTCTCAACCCAAGAGTCTTCATGATGTTCCTATACTTTACACCCCGCAACATTTCAACAAATAGTTGACATCTTGCATTCTCATTTATCCTTTCAAAGAATCATTCCCAAATCTTATCAGCATATCTTCTACAAGTGCCTATTGAAATCTTACCTTCCATGTGCTACAAAATCTCATCATCAATATTAATCAAATACTTTGGCTTTCTATGCAAAATTCTTGGTGGTGTTCTCCTAGGTACATACATCTCAACATTAGGAATTTCATCAATATTTAATTGAGGTAGGCTAGATTGCATACCTTTGATCGAGGGTGGAGAAGAAGACATACCTTTAGGTTCACATGGGGATGATGGCATACCTTCTTCATCAATTTTGAGTGATGATGTACTCTCAACTTGAGATGTGTTGGATGGTGTCCAACAATATTCACTTGCGGTACACGGTGTCCCTGCATATTCACTTGCAGTAGATGGTGTCCGTCCACATTCACTTGTGCTAAATGGTGTCCCTCCATATTCACTTGTGCTTATTGGTGTCCCTTCATATTCACTTATCGTAGAGGGTGTGTCTCCAACTACGGTATCTGAATCTGTCTTACGACGATGCTTTCGCATTTGTGCTTGTTGTGCTGCCAATTCCTGTTCTCTTTTTGATGGTTGAGGTTCCTCTACAATCGGGTTGTTTTCATCAATTGTTTCCAATTTCTTCTTTTGACGATATGTGGCCACCCGAACTCTCTCCTTTTCTTTCAAGGTTTTGTTCTCTTCATCTGTTAGTTTCCTCTTTGTCTTTTTCTTTGGCATGGCAGATAATTTTATCTGTACCATTGTAATGAGATGAATATTAGTTCCTAAAAAATGTATCCATTCAATTTCATTGAAAAATATATGAAATTGAAGGCTTCATTTAAATAATACTTACAACCATCATGTACAAACGTTAACCTAGCATGTAGACAAATGTGTACAAACTATGGAAGCACTAGGCTGGCCAGAGCACATTTCTAACTAAAAGTGAATAACCATGATGGTGATTCTGAAAACTAATGAGTGAATGGCATTGTGAGTGTTTGATAAGTTTGTGGTGTAGGAGCACGTTGGCAATCTATGCTTCCATTTTGAAATTTGATTCAATTTTGGGTATCTTCATGTTGTAAGAGGGTCATTAAAGATATTTTCCATGTACCGATTATATGAGCTTTCAAAGGTGGTTGTTTGTTAGTTATAGGCATTGGGGGGAGTTGGTTATCATTGAAAAAGGTTTAAACAACCTCCATTGGCTCGAAGGGAGGATTTTTGTTCATTTTGAAATCCATTTTTCTGATAAAAAATGTTGTTTTCCAGAAATTCACTGGTTTTTTTGCACTTTCCTGCACTTGTACAGATCTATACAACCTCCCCTTGATAGAAAACTAATATAATATTGTAGGCACATGTCTTAACTCTCTAATTCATCAGTTCTGAGGGCTTAACAGTACGTTTGAAGGGAGCAATTGACAATTTTCTGAAACTGCTCATTTCAAGCCAGTCAAGGGTTTGAGTAGGATTTAATTATGAAATGACCATCCCACCTACCGTTATGACTTGTTTCTCAGTGGGATGGAATTTACATTGTTAGATTAGGGTCTTTTATTGTTGAACATGCCTTGGAATGAAACTAATGACAATAGGATGGAGTTCTTAGGCTGAAACAAGCACTTTTCCATGAGAATTTGAGGAACCAAGGAGTGATTTTGAAAAAGTGTTGAAGGAGTGGTCTATGTAATGAAATTTTAACCTTGTGAAGGGTATTTTGAAGATTTTTGATGCTTTTTAATAGTCTAGGAAGGCCCGGGTATAGGAGTTTCTATAAACCCTCCCTCTTTGCATTGAAAAATGGGGGTTTTTGTATTGGAAGCCTTGTTGAGCAGATAAGGTCCTAAGACCTAGAAAATATCTTGTTTTGAGACCTAATTAAATACTTTTTTTGGGTTTGGAAGTCTGGTGTGAGAATCTAAGAGTAGTTCCTTTGTAAAATTGGCCTACTTAGGGGCCTAAAATAGTGAAAAGGTAAGTTTTCTTAAAGTTGTCGCAAAAGAATCATGTGATTAGTTAAGGTATGTCTTGAAACTTTGAAATGGGTGCTAGAATCATTCTTTTATTTTCCTGGTTTTTTGGAGTTAAGGGCCCAAAATTGGTTTTGCACAGTAACTAGATTCCAAGGGTGAAATGTGGGAAATAGTGTTATATGTTTGTTGTCCAGCTTGGAGGAGTGTTGGGATTGGTCCATTAGGCCTTTTTAATCTTGTTAGATGTTTGACATCTTCAATGGTTTTGGGTCCTCTAACTCTGCATCAAAAATGAGTATCACAGTCTGAAGTGTGTGCATGGTTTGGGAGATACATGTGACAGTTTGCAGATGCTTGGCTACTAGTAATGTGGATAGTGAACAAAGGAACTAAGTTTGTGTGTAAGGGCAGACTTTTGAAAGGTTTCATTTTTTTTGTACTAACTCATACAATGGTGTCATTATGGAAGATTTAAGAAAACTTGTGAATGACATAATCATTGGTTGATGTTTTGAGGAAGCTAGTTGATTGTAATCAGTTATTTTCAAGATTTTCAAGGTGTTTTGAAGGTCCTTAAAATGAATTGGGAACTCTTATTGATAATTTGAGTATACGAATCAAATGTTTTGTGAAGGGAAATATAGTTGAATAAGTGTGTCAAGAAAGGTGTTGATTTCTTCCTTTGTACTGCATTAGTTTGTGCAGAGGTATTGGAAGGTGTTTGGACCCTTCGGAGGAATGGGAGAGGCTTGGAGTTGTATTAAAGGATGAATTTTGGTGAATGGTTTTGAGTTTCTAATCAACTTTATGCTATGTTACAATCAATTTTATGATCGTTAATCTATTTTTTGAGTCTGACAAAGAGTTCAAACCAAGTTCTAATATTTTGATGAAAAGATGATTGAGTTTGTTTGTTGATCTTCTTCAATTTAATTTAGGGTCAGAAGTACCCTTGACGATTTGTGGATCCTGGTAGATGTTTTGCATCAAGTGTAAAATAGTAACTGGCAAGTGTATATAATTGTGTATATAATGGTAATTTAAAATGTGCATTGATAACCTAAGGTTATAATGACAAACAAAAATGAAATCAAGCCATAATAGAATGAAAGAAAATTTGTAAAGACTTCACATACCTAAAAAACCAGACTTTCAAATGGAGGAGTTCAACCCAATTATGTAGCCTTAGCTTCTTCTTTCTTCAAACTCCGTAATAATTTTACTTGTTCAAAAGCTTGTTCCCCTTCAAACTTCAATTGTATATCAGTTTTCAATGGAATTCAAACTTCAATTGATATTATATATCTTACAACATGGAAACTCTGCTATTTCATTCAAAGGTATAGAAAGATCATGGAAAAGGTGATGGAATGTGAAAAACATGCTTGCACACTTAACAACATCATCAAAAAGTCACTTTTTGTAGGAGCATGCGCAGAACCAGGGGAGTATGTAGACTGTGGGCCTTGAAATAACGGGTATATAGATTTTTTTACCATTTTAGTGGAGTAAAACACGTGCCCGCGTTATGTGAAATATGGTTTTCTTAGTATATTTCTATTCTCCCTCTTTGTCTTTACCCTCTATCCTAATTCTATAGTTGTCCACTACACCCTTATAGTAGAGGAGATAGAGGTGAGTGTGTGTGTTTGTGTGAGAGAGAGAGAGGTATAGGGAGAGTGGGAGAGGGAGAGGGAGAGGGAGAGGTAGAGGGTTAGAAATATAAAGTGGGAGACATGGAGATAGATAGGGAGGGAGAGAGGGGGAGAGTGGGAGAAAGAGAGAGTGGGAGAGAAAAAGGGAGAGAGGGAGGGAGAGGGAGTGGGAGAGAAAGATGGAGAGAGGGAGGGAGAGGGAGAGGGGGAGAAAGAGAGAGCGGGAGAGAAAGAGATAGTGGGAGATGGAATGAAATGAGGGAGAGAGAGGGAGAGAGAGATGGAGGGAGAGGAGAGAGAGAGAGGGAGAGGGAGAGAGGTAGAGTGAGAGAGAGGGAGAGAGAGGGAGAGAGGAGAGAGAGGGTTAAAGAAATAAAGGAATTAGGAGACATTGAGATAGATAGGGGGCGGGAGGGGGGGAGAAAGAGAGAGTCGGAGAGAAAGAGGGAGGAATGGAGGTAGAGGGAGTGGGAGAGAAAGATGGAGAGAGGGAGGGAGATGGAGAGGGGGAGAAAGAGAGAGTGGGAGAGAAAGAGGGAGAGAGGGAGGGAGAGGGAGTGGGAGTGGGAGAGAAAGATGGAGAGAGGGAGGGAGAGGGAGAGGGAGAGGGGGAGAAAGAGAGTGGGAGAGAAAGAGGGAGAGAGGGAAGGAGAGGGAGAGCGGGAGAAAGAGATAGTGGGAGAGATGGACCCTCAACCAGTATACCCTCTTAATCCCTAAACCCTCAACCCTTAAACCCTAGTCCCTGAATCCCTATACCCTCTTAATCCCTCAACCCTCAACCCTCAACCCTTCAACCCTTCAACCCTAATCCCTCTACCCCTATACCCTCTTAATCCCTCAACCCTCAACCCTCAACCCTTCAACCCTAATCCCTCTACCCCTATACCCTCTTAATCCTTGAACCTCAGGCAGCCTCAACACCAAACCTAATCCACTCAACCCCTACTTGCCTCTTAATCTGAACCCTCAGCCTCAACCCTTCAACCCTAATCCCTCTACTATGCCCACTCTTAATCCTCAGCCTCAGCCCTCCAACCCCTTCAACCCCTAATCCCTCTACCCCTATACCCTCTTAGTCCTTGAACCCTCAGCCTTAGCCTTGTCCACTGAACCCCTATGCCTCTTAGTCCCTCAGCCCTTGTGTAACCCTTAAATCCTAATCCCTCAACCCCTATACCCTCTTAATCCCTGAACCCTGAACCCTTCAACCCTAATCCCTCTACCCCTATACCCCATGAACCCTCAACCCTCAACCCTCAAACCTCAATCCTTCAACCCTAATACCTCTACCCCTATACCCTCTTAATCTTTGAACCCTCAACCCTCAACCCTTCAACCCTAATCCCTCTACCCCTATACCCTCTTGATCCTTGAACCCTCAACCCTTCAACCCTAATCCCTCTACCCCTATACCCTCTTAATCCTTGAACCCTCAACCCTTAAACCTTAAACCCTAATCCCTCAACCACTATACCCTCTTAATCCCACAACCCTCAACCCTTAAACCCTAATCCCTGAACCCCTATACCCTCTTAATCCCTCAACCATCAACCCTAGTCCCTCTACCCCTATACCCTCTTAATCCTTGAACCCTTAACCCTTGAACCCTAATCCCTATACCTCTATACCCTCTTAATCCTTGAACCCTCAACCCTTCAACCCTAATCCCTCTACCCCTATACCCTCTTAATCCCTAAACCCTCAACCCTTCAACCCTAATCCCTCTACCCCGATACCCTATTAATCCCTGGACCCTGAACCCTGAACCTTGAACCCTGAACCCTTCAACCCTAATCCCTATACCCCTATACCCTCTTAATCCCTCGACCCTCAACCCTCAACCCTCAACCCTTCAAAACTCATCCCTCTACCCCTATACCCTCTTAATCCTTGAACCCTCAATCCTCAACCTTTAAACCCTAATCCCTGAACCCCTATACCCACTTAATCTCTCAACCCTCAACCCTTAAACCCTTAAACCCTTAAACTCTAATCCCTCAACCCCTATACCCTCTTAATCCCTGAACCCTGAACCCTCAACCCTTCAACCCTAATCCCTCTACCCCTATACCCCCTGAACCCTCAACCCTTCAACCCTAATCCCTCTACCCCATACCCTCTTAATCCTTAAACCCTCAACCCTCAACCCTTCAACCCTAATCCCTCTACCCCTGTACACTCTTAATCCTTGAACCCTCAACCCTTCAACCCTAATCCCTCTACACCTATACCCTCTTAATCCTTGAACCCTCAACCCTCAAACCTTAAACCCTAATCCCTCATCCACTATACCCTCTTAATCCCTCAACCCTCAACCCTTAAAACCTAATCCCTAAACCCCTATACCCTCTTAATCCCTCAACCCTCAACCCTTGAAACCCTAATCCCTCTACCCCTATACCCTCTTAATCCTTGAACCCTCAACCCTTCAACCCTAATCCCTCTACCCCTATACCCTCTTAATCCTTGAACCCTCAACCCTTAAACCCTAATCCCTCAACCCCTATACCCTCTTAATCCCTAAACCTTCAACCCTTCAAGCCTAATCCCTCTACCCCTATAGCCTCCTAATCCCTAAACCCTCAACCCTCAACCCTTCAACCCTAATCCCTCTACCCCTATACCCTCTTAATCCTTGAACCCTCAACCCTCAACCCTTAAACCCTAATCCCTCAACCCCTATACCCTCTTAAT